>VOQJ01042456.1:0-18160 GCA_015052665.1 Apistogramma diplotaenia | reverse complement strand
ATGTATGCCTTACATTATAAACAACACATGTTCCTTAACTGTACAAATATTTTCCATCGTGTTCATATCTACAACACTTTGGAAGGGACGAGGAAAAAAGTGCCATTATCAAATACTCCCCCCCCCCCCCCCCCTCTGGAGTGAGTGGGGGTTGCCCCTCTCAGAGTGAAGGTAAAAGTTTCAGTAACCAACCAACCAACCAACCAACCAACCAACCAACCAACCAAGACACAAGACGTTCAGTTCTATACAAAAATGTAAAAACATCTTCGATGAAACAAAGACGCGTGTTTGTGATCTCATGTCACTTTGCTGGTTGTAAAACATGTCGTGCGGAGTCGTGCGGAGTCGTGCAGCCCTGCGCGGAAGTCCCTTTTCTCTGTAAATGTCATCCACGTATGCTTCAAACTACACAAAGAGATGCCGCCTGTGTGGGATATGATGCTTTTCTGATGGGTATGGCTGGGACGGATCTGTCTGCGTCCCACCTCTGAAGCAGAAGCATTTCTGAAGGTACACGCTGCACTGGCTTTTCACCGTGTCATGATTGAGTGACATTACTGTTCAAAACATTTTGCTCTTCTTATTCATTACATTCCAGGCATGGGATAGTCTGGCTTGTCCTGTCCTTTATTTTGCCATTAATAATCCATGTCTGCCTAAAATAACAGAGGAGCTCTGATGCCCTCTGGTGGTCGGAAAGAGGCGTAGGCACAGGAGAAATTAAGCTGACCATCAGTCCTTGAAAGCTGTCCTTGAAGTCTCGCACAGCTAAAGCATGTTCAGGATAGCATTGTACATCTGGACCAGTATAGCCAGGTGGACGGGCAAGCAGGACTGGCGATCTTGAGTGGCAGGGGTACAAGTCAGCCAAGACAGGGCGTTGTACTGCTCCAACACAAACCTGCCAGTGAAAGATTCACAAATTTAACTCGAGCACTGAGCAAAAGTTGCTGATATCGCCATAAGACCACACCCACATGTGAACTCATCCTTCATTGTGATATCAACCTGTCATGGTGTCAAAAACACAAACGCCTGCCAAAGATGATGAATATTATTGTTCTAATAAATATTAGAATGCTTGAGATTTGAAGGGTTTATGCATTTGTTCCAACTCTCTTTCATGTTAACTGTGCGCACTAATATTTTATATTAGTATTGCTAATATTTCATCACATAGTGAAGTTACCTGAGCACGTCAGAGGTGGTCTTTGAGTCTAAGGGATGAGGGGTCCTCTTAGTCTTGTCTGAAACAATCTCGTCTGAGTGTGTTATGGAAATGTGGTGGTGGAGAGAGGCCTGCAGACAAGAAGCACAACGCAGTTTAAATGAATGAAGTTTGGGGATAATGAGAAGCTGGGTGTCTTTTTGAAGTTCAACCGAATCATTTAAAAACAATTTCTTGTCTGTGAATCAATAAATTTCAGTTTCTGTCTCTGTTGGCGAATGATTGTAAAGCTTTTGGAGACTGGAGATAGAGGGAGTCGCCAAAACTTTGCATTCACTCTCACCCACACATGCAGTGCTGTGAATACCTTAAGGAAGAGCGGACACTGGGTCTCAGCCTGCGGGCAGGACGCCCAGAACCAATGAGGAAGCCCGTTTGCTTGTGCAGTGGAGACATAGTAGCCCAGAGCCAACGGTTGCTGCTTTAGCTCCTCTGGGGGATTGTCCCTGGACACTAAGCGCTCTCCCTGGCTCTGCAGACAGAGAGAAGGCCAGCAAATAAATATTAACTTCATCGTAATCCTGGGTCATAGCCTCTATAATTTATTTATCTGTCAGCAGGCTATATTTCTGAGCATTCGCACTGGCAGCTGCAGGCTGTCTTCCTTAAACAAAATTGCATATGTTAGCATTTTATGACAGGCAAATTTTCATTTTTCAACAGAAATGAAACGGTTATGTGTGAACACGGCTCATTTACATAAAAAATATATCACACTCGAACTTTAAGGACAGGCGGCTCTTTTTCACTTGTTTCAAGCCACTGCGTTTCTTTCCACTAAACCTGACTCACCCTTGTGTGCTGGAAATGGGATCCCATTTCCATGCCAGACGGAGACCCAGGCGAGGGGACGGGAGAGGTGTTGGGAGAAGAGTGAAGGTTCCTCGTGATCAGCATCATGTCGTGGCCAATGTCATTCTCCAGTTCGTCAGGAAAGGGAAGATCAAACATGTCGTCTGAGGAGAGAAGCCAAGGAGGGAAGAAAGGATTTCAGGCCAATGAATGCATACTTAATCCATCAACAACAGCACCACCCTGTTTGAAGCCATTAAATGGCTACAAAAATGGTGCATCTTTAATTTTAAAAGGACATTAAAAAGCTCATATCTGAAAGCGAATTTTACTGTGAAGCACAAGTTCGCCACCTGCTGGTCCAAAAAAATGCTTACACAACTGTTCAAGATCTACTTCTAACTAATACTAGACAGATAAATAATAATTGAATAACTGCTATCCTGCCAGGCTTTACCGGTATTGTCTTCTGTAGGATAGGAGCTGGGCGCTAACTGGGTTGTTGCAGAAGTTGGGAAGACTAGAATATGTGTACAGGAAGCATCCTGAGGTGTGTTCAGCTGCGAGGTCTGCAAGTTGGAAGCAGTGCTGCGGCCAAACACAGAGCCCATGGTAACTGCATCTGCACACGCGTGAACAGAAACACAGAAAAGGTGAAGGGCATATTATATTATGTGCTGCATTTGTTAGCAATTAAATTGATATGATCACCACATATGCATTTGTTTAATATCAACTGCACATTCTTTAGAACTTAAATCTTCTGCTATTAAATCTTCAGTGGTTTCATTCTTTTTATTACTCTTGACTGTTTTCTCTATGCAAAATCTACACAACATGATGACTGTGCACCCAGGTATCCGGTGTTATTAATGCCACAGCCATAAACATCACTGCCAAACTCGTAATTTATTAGCCAAAGAGGACGAGCTACTTACCAGGCATGACTACAAAGGAGCCCTGTGGCTCCATGGCCACCAGGCAGGCGCTGAGGATTGTTGGAGAGTCAGCAGCTGAGATCCCACACATGCGACATGCCTCCCTCAGCTGGCGTCCTATTGAATGGAGGGAGTATTCCCCAAGGAGTGAGCTCCAATCTGGTAAAGAGTAAGACAGAAAGAGAGATGTAGCAAGAAAAAGCAGAAGGGATTAAGAGTGGGAAAGATATGAACTGTCTTTCAGTTAACTCAACTCGTGTGTGTGTGTGTGTGTTTGCACCAGTCTATAATCAATACAAGTGGATAAGCTCTCCAATGAATGGGTAGGAAAATAAAGTACAATGTGCCAAGTGAAAAGAAGAGTTCATTAGATACAACCACTAATTACAGGAGTCCTTTCAGTACATTATATCTGACCAGCCATCCTTGCTGGTCAATGCTATATCCTACACACTAAACGTCCTCTGGAGATGCCTTATCAGAAAGTATATGAAATTAATTCAAAACACACCAACCTAAGAACTTGTATCACTCACCTTTAAGCTCCCCGTGGCCCAGTCGTCCCAATCGACCAATAACGATTCTCCACGGCAGCGAGGTCATCTGAATGATACCGATGCACCACTCCCACAGCTTCTGTAGTCCCATCTTCCTGGCCGACACCTTCGGACGCCGCGCTCTTAAGTGCAAAGAAAATATGAGATGCTGGAAAAATCGGATCACTGTGAAAGTTCAGCCCTTTCACTGAAACCATTTCGCACCTGTTGGGTACATCGATGTTGATGATGCAGGTCTCTAAGAGCTCTCCTTGCTGGTCGGTGCAGGACACCAGCAGCCAACGCTGGTCGTGCGACAGGCAGTATCCTACAAAAAGCACGTTGTATTTGGGAGGCAGCTCTGCCCATATCTCTCCCGGCTCTGGCTGCTTGGGACGGCTCGGACCGAGGATGAAGGGCGGAGTGTACAGCTGCAGTGGGTTGGGATGCTGGATGAAGAAATGAAACATTTAAAAAGTAGAATTACTATTTGTATGATTATACTGCAGCTATTCTATGTGTAAAGCAAGCGTATGACTGAATAGCCATGCTTACCTCTGGACTCTTAAGTACCGAACTGACAGTGGAAACTGGGCCAAATCCAGTCAGAGACTTGATATGTGTTTGCTGGGGTAGGAGACGTCTGCACTGAGAGTAACAAGAGAAAGCCAGCGAGCGCAGGTGTTGCAGATACAAATGGCTCTCTCCACTAGCTGGCTGAAGGAGATACTGACATGCCACCACCTAAATTACAAAGGACATGACGAAACGATAAGGATGGTGATCAAAAGTGAATTGCGTTTCCTGGCCTGTGAAACACAAAGCATTTTTTCTACCTGTAGCACGAGTGCAGGTCTCATTGTTTCAGGCAAAGTCTGCAGCATCTCTGTGTAGCAGCGAAGAAGCCCCAGTAGCCAAATGCTACTTGACTCTACCTCGTCGCCTTCTTCCTCCTCTCCCCCATCGTTTCTCACGCCACTTGAGCTGAGAAAAGCATCCACTATGTAAATAACAATAGCTGGTGGGTTGGCATGGCTATCCATTGAGTCGGCCACAGTGGGGATGCCAATTCTAGACTGCTCAGACGAGCTGAAAAAGAACAACAAAAAAAGAAGAAGCTGTAATGTAACTGCACTGGAACATCTGAGATGTTAAAATTGTTCTTAATCTTACAGTTCGGGGTTTTCTGCTGGTGTGTTGGCTGGTGGTGTGGAAGTAGGAGGCCCTTTAGAGTCACTGGCTCCTCCTCCTTGGGTCTCTTCTGTTTGGCCTGAGGTTGCTCCAGTTGGGGCTGAAGCATTTGTTGAACTGGCAGCACCTGTGGTTTGTTCTCCTTCTTGACTGGAAGAAGCAGGCTGAGCTGAGGGTGTGTTGTTTGCAGGCGGTTGGGCTTTGGGAGGCAGCAGAATACTGCTGTCCAACGGCAGGGCCGAGAGCTGGGGACCTGAAAGGAAGAAAAAGAGTAAATGTTCATTTTCATGCACAGAGGATAAATAAATAAACAGGTTTAAAAAAAATACGTTTAGCGTGTTAAGTTATTCTCACCGAGCTGCTGCTTGCAGGCATAAGCATAGAGTTTAAGTTTGTTGAGGTTGTCCGTGTGCTGCTGTCCAACCCAGGGTCCAGTCAACCACTGGTCCACATCCATCTCCTCCAGCTTTTCTTTCTCCACCTCCTCTCCCACACGCACAATGCCATCCCTGGACACCTTAGCCAAAGGGCGGTGCTTTCCAAGGCGGCACGTCTGGAAATGAAGTTATTCTCTCATTAGAAATTGTTTTTTTTTTTTATCTGACCATGCCTCTCATTTGGAGTTCAATCTCCTACCTCATAAACAGCACTGAGCTCCTGAAAGAAGGACCGGGCAGCAGCCAAGAGCGAGGGGCTGTTGGGACAGACCACCACATAGGCCACGTCCCGTTGCCCCCCATAAGGTTCCAGCAACAACTTCTCCCAGAAAGGCAATGCCAGCGGGGACAATGCCAAGAAGTCCCGCTCCCGGTCATAACCCAGTAGTACCGCAGGAATGGGCAGGGGCTCTGGCGACTCCTCCGAACCTTAGAAAAGTAAACATTGCGACATCTTAAATGCATATATTAATACACAAAACATACTGGTAAATTATAACGCAAGTGCCAGACGCGTACATAATAACAAAATGTATTGACTCACCATAGGAACCTCTCCCAGCCATCTTATGAAACTGCTGCCAGGTGAGCGGACCCTGTACGTGCTGGATGTTTTCCCAAGTCCGTCCTGTTCTCTTTTTCTGGATGGCATCCTGCAGGAAAGGCTGCAAAGACAGCAGCATACGTACCATGTCCTGTGACGACAACATGCTCATATCCACCACTTTGAGGATTGCCGGAGACACACACACACACACACATACACACAAACAAAAGTGTACAGATGCACACGTGTTAACAAGATTTTCAACACCAAAGAAACAAATAAATACAGAAATACAAATTACATCATAGTTTACATACAAAAGCAGCCAAGCAAGCATAATAAATTATCTTCCCATCAAAAATCTAAAATGTGATTCTTTATTTTAAGGGGCTTTATCACTATATGATATTTAGCAGCTAAATCATAATTCTTACCATTAGTGTGAGGCCAGGAGTGGAGAGCTGTACTCCTGACAACAGCTAGATCTACTTTCCCTCCTGTGGGGTTATCCACATACTGCAGACCCTGCTCCAAAGCGTTATAACAGGCTGTACAGGCATCACTCCCATCTGCCCACTGCTTTTCAGACATCCAGCTTTGGAGGAGTGCACCTTTGCGCCCATGGCAGGAACAGCTCAGGGGGAGATGAAGTGAAGCCAGAGAAGAAATGGGGTGGGAACACTGTTCCTGTAAAAGGATCATGACTGCCGGAGAGGCAGGCGTTGCATCCTGCGGTCGCTTGGCCTTGGAGTCTCCCATAGTCGGGTCCCGTCTGGAAAGTGCTAACCTCCTCTCAGCTGCTCGACCTACTTCAGAAGTTCGACCAAAGATATCAAGCTCGTCCTCCAGGAAGAGGCCCGTCCCAAGGGCCAGTCGCCTGTTCACAATGGCGCTGAAGCCACACATGCAGCGATACTGATCTTCACAAGTGGAATCGGGGATATAAACCCCCACATCTGCTCCTTTGACATTCATGTTGCAGGCACAGATACAGCAGCTGTCAAAGTTGCGATCCTTAAAGACACTGAGAACAGAGTCGGAGAGCAGGAGGATCGTGTACAGGCTGTGGGCCTCAGGCAGGGAGGGGCCTGGCCGAGCTAAGGGCTCCACAGAGCTGAGAGGCAGGCTTGTAGACGGGGTAGAAACTGGTGAGCTAAGCTCAGTACCATCCTGCTTCACTGAACCCTGTCCAGAACTTGCAGCGTTGATACCCCGTGGTGTACGTGGGGTTCTCGGGGTAGGCACAGAGAAGCGTGGGGTGGCAGGGGATGGGAGGATGCCAGTGGTGGTACTGGCAGAGGCAGTAGCACAGCTTATCTGCCCGTAGTCCTGGTCTGTGAGGGGAACACTAGGAATGTTTCTGGAAATCGAAAAACAAATAGAGAGACAAACAAGATTAGTGTTTCTGTCTGGGGAGCATTTCTTAAACGTCACGCAGTTCTTCACACCAAAAACAAAAGAAAATCATCTGAACAAACTGAGAGCATCCTTGGACGCACATGTCAGCCTTTCAGAAACTGTATGCTCTTAAAAAAAAAAAACTATCTTTGTTGGACTAAGGTTTTTACCACCAGGAGGCAGCATTTCACTGGTGGGTGCAATAAGATAAGATTTTTAAACTACCCACTCCCACCTGCCCTTTTCTTTCTGCCTGTAGATGAGAATGTGTTCTTAATGACCAGGCTGGGTAAATAAAGGCTACAGTGACAGGTAGCACTTTGTGGTACAAGTTGATGAAAGCTGAAAGTGAGGCTCTAAGTAGGGAAGGCTGAGCTCTAATTCAACTTCATGTGGTATCTCTTCAACACAATACACAGATGTCCTCGACTTAAAGTCAAAGCAGATGCATCTTTGAATTCTGTTGATAGTTGTAGTTAATTTTGTAAGTTTTAAACTATTTTTAGACACAGTAATTTATAGCAAGTATGATAACAGTTTTGTGACTCCCTAGTCACAGCAGGTTGTGATAGCTGATTACTCACGTGTATCCATCCTTGGTGAAAGCCGAATTCTGGGGCTGCATGACTGTGGGGAAATGTTCCATCTTGGGCAAGAGGGACCAGGAAGGACGGTAATAACATTGTTCGGGAATCTTGAGTGGTGGTAGATTCTGGCTGGGTAGGCAGGATAGTGGAGCAAACATGGAGGAGCCCATCAGCGGCTGGACAAAGAGAGACATAAATGTGCATAAACATACGTCTCGTTATACTGAAAAAAATGGTAGATGATGACAAGAGTAGATGAAGAGGGGTGAAAAAAATCTGTCGTTACAAAAAAAAATCTATCTACTGTAGGTGCAATTATAACACTTATTTTAAAATCAGTTTCCAAAGTGATTCCACTTTCAGACCCTCCTTTCTAATCCCTTTGCAAATAAATCCATCCATCCTCTTGTGCTTAACCAGTTCAGGGTCGCGGGGGGCAGGGGCTTACAGCCATGAATCTATATGTTAATATTCCTGAAAACGATAATTTCTTAGAAGGGCAGGGAAGTGCAGTTTTCAGCAAACATCTCCTGCGTGTAGTACTCTGGTGAGTATTTACAGCACCAGGATGGCTTAGTGAGATCAACTAAAGCACCCGTGTTCATTTTTAATATGTGTTTTGTGCAGCGAGGGAGCGCTGTCAAATACAACGGTAACCTTTGTTCGGCTTTGCCTGCTTAGCCAATATGTTAGTGAGATTTTTCCCACTCCAGTGCTTAAGTATTCTGTTTGTATGAGGGGCTGCTGTAATTAAGGACTTAAGAAATTTCTAAAAGCAGATATTCCACTCGAATTATACAAACCTGTAAACTTTCTGCTACATCTTAAACTTACCAACAACATGTCAGAAAATGCAAGATTACAACAACCTTTATTTCACAATGTATGTCAACTCGTCCCTAGTAACACGTGTTGCTTGGAGTGACTTCCTCACCTTGATGTCTTCCTGCCTGGGACTAGCAATGTCATCCTCTACCTCCATCCTGTGTTCGGTAAGCTGGGTGGAGGCTATTGAGGGAAGGCGGTCGGCTGATCCACTGGGCACGGGGGGCTCTTGACTCGGGGTGTCACGATACGTCATGATGGGAGAGAAGGCTGGGTGCTGCTCTAGAGAAGGTGGGGTGGGAAACATCCGCTGGAGATCTGCTACTGCTGAAAGGAGACAGAAATGGACAGAGACACAGAGAGCAGTGGGAGGCATATATAGATGATCAGTGGAATTAAGAATAAGCAACACCAAAAAGATTTTGCCACATTTAAGGAAACTTTTTTTCCGATTTTAAGACTGGATACCCATCAGGGCGACTCACTTGATGGATAAGGTACAGCAACTCTTCCTTCTTTTCCAGGAGGGCGATCTTCTGTTGACACTGGTATCTTGGTTGAGTGCTGGTTTGGGTAAACAGTCTATAAAGTAGTAGAGGATGAGTTATATTACTACAATAATTGTGTTTCAGTAGGGCAAAGTATGAAATAAAATAGTTTGTTTATTTCAGAATCAAAAGACTACCAATGTAAAGTGTCTTCCATTGTTAACATTGTTACATGCAAGAATATACATAAAACATTATAGTTTACCCCCAACTCTTCCTCATCTTCATCAAATATGTTGTCGAGATCAGAGATGTTGACCACTAGGTCTTTTTCTCTGGTCAGAGAGGGGTTGGTTTTAGCAGCTCCGTCATCCTGACCTGATTCATCTAAAATATCACAAAGCAACGTTAGGCTGAGCACAAAGACCCACGGGTGGCATGAATTGCAAACAATGTACTGCAGAATATACATGTACATGTGCATGTTTATGTTTGTGGTTATGTCCCCCACCTGATTTTGGAGCTGAGTTAAAAATGGACATGGCATCTTTTCCTTCAGTTAATGCTCCATTGCTGGTGATTTCTTCTCCCTAGTGGATGAATTAGAACCAAATGAGAACATCTGCAGCTCACGTTCAGGAAAGTTTCAACAAAATAGGCCGAGAGCCTCCCTTCGTTATTAAGATGTACGCTTTGAGTTTGACCCAGTCTGCATGTCGAAGTATGCTTGGGAAAGATCCCGAACACCAAGTTGCCCCCAATGCATTCATCGGAGTGCACGTGTGAATGTTAGGAAGCGCTTAGGCTTAGAAAAGGGCACGTGTATGAATGTGTGTGAATGGGTGGATGAGGCACATAGTAGGAAGTGCTTTGAGTGCTCACACTGAGCAGAAATCCACCCAGATGAGTCCACCCTGTACTGTATTTGTATTTTTAAACTGCGTTGTCCTACCTTGGCCTTCTTACTGGGTTCTCGCCCCTGACCCTTTAATCTCTTGGACGAGATGAAAGGGTACTCGGTGTCTCCTTCTTTAAAGTCATAGGGATCATCCCCACTTTCCCGAAGTGCCTCCACACCTGGCTGCTGGAAGAGGCCCAAAGTTTGGATGTGGTCCCTCACCCTCTCCTCTGAGATTTTAAATCTCTTCTGAGTCTGGGCGTATAGTCTGGAGGAAGACAAAAAGACAAATGCAGCAGTAGTTTATTCTTTTATGTTCTCATATATCTGACAAATGCACTAAATCCCCAGGTTTTTTACTGAACGCTGGTGTAACTCTCCCACCTCTTAAGCGGAGCTCCCTCGATGTTTGTCTCTGTTGTCACCTCCTCTAGTTTATCAGTGGGGAGTTCAGAGGGTCTAAAGTCAGTCTTATCAGTCCTGGGAGTCCTAAAGCCTCTCCACCAGCCAGCCCCAGTCTCCCTCTTCCTCAGCAGAGCTGAATACACAGCTGTTTCGCTAGTAATCACCCCCAATCCTGAAGCACCATCTTGACACACGGGCATATCCACAGGCCCATCCATGGCCTCTGGGTCTTGCACTCGGGGATGCGGGCTAAGAGTGGGCGGAAGTGGAGATACTGGTGAATGGAGAAGGGACTCAGGGGCTTTTCTGCCATTGGAGTGGGGCTTGGAATACTTGCAGCTCGGCAGAGTGGCCAAGGACTCTATGGGTGGATCTAGTGCCACAAGGCCACCAAGCTGGGGCCCTCCTGAAGAGTCCTGTTCCAGAGGGGCCTCCTGTGTGACAGACAGGCGGTGGTGGAAGGGAATAACAGCTGGCCTCTTGGACTGTTTGTCAGCCTTTTCTGTCTTGTCACTGGTCTTGTGTTTGGGCAGGGAGGGAGTGTATAATGATGGGCCAGAACTCTGAGTGGGATTGGCACTAGTTTGGGGATTGGCAGTGGATGTGGTGGTCAGATTCAGCTTCTGCTGTTTTAACCTGAAACAACAATGAATAGTAATCTGTTTAAGATTCTCTGAAAAATCTACGTTATACGATGAGTCTAAACAGTTTTTAAACACCGTATACTATCTGTGACTTCAAAGAAAAAAAAATCACAGTCAAATTATACATCAGATTATCAGAGCATGCATCAACATGAAAACAAGAACTCATGAATATAACACATTTCGAACAGCTTGGACGATATCCTGCAGTACCTGGAGCAGCTGCAGGGTGCTCTCGCTCCCAGATCGTTGAAATCCCATGTGGTAACTCCATTTGGCACTTCCTTTCTAGGCGTTACTTCAGTTGACTGATTCGGTCTGCGGGGAACGAACAGATCCATGAGGGCACCAGCTCAGCTGCATCACTGCACTTCAATTACAATGCAGCCAAAGTCAGGAAGTAAACTCCACATTTACTTACACATGCTGAGGCTGGTTGAGATAGCACTCCCTCCAGGCCTGATGGACCACCTGACAAGTCAGTTTCTTCCCAGAATGCTTTGGGCTGATGCTGGTGATACCCATGCTGCTGTCTGGTGTGGGCACACTAGAGGCGGAGGTCACGAAGCCACTGTCCGCTGAAAAGTGGGGTGGGATAGATGTTAAAACAGAACTGAGCACATTTCTAACATTTTCATTTCATTTTCTGGAAGCATTCAACTCCACTTTTGCCTATTTTTTATAAATTTATTGTACTGGATGTCACAGAATTGATTGCAAGAAGGTTTAGAGAGTGAAACTGTCAGTGTTGAGTGTTCAAGAGGCCTAGTTTCAACATTTCAGCGTGTGCCGTGTCCGTGTGTCCGTGTTACCGGAGCAGGGCTGCTCTGGTGATGTTGGTGGCGTCAGTGGCACGCTGCAGTGGTTCAGCTCTTTGTTAAGGCCCTGAGCTGCAGGAACAGGCGGAGGCTGCTCCACTGGTAGGTCTGCTTGTGCAATTAGCACAAAAGCAGCTGGGTAGGTCATTCTTACGCCACCTGAGAATATAAGACAAGAGGATCTACTGTTATGAAAAATGAGGATGGCGGCTGCAAACATTTCATTCAAAAATGGACCACCAGATCCAGATACTGCTAATAAGTAAGTGGCTGTATAATATCTGTTTTTTCTATTAATGTAATTACCCACTTTCTTAGTCACCTGTCATGGAAACATAATCAAATCTAAAATTCTTTTATACTCACTGCTTCAATATGATTTCTGCCTTTCCTCTTTAGATGCAAAGGAGTTTTAATTGTAATCAGGTCAAAGCAAAGCTGTGGAATCAGACTGATTAGACAAAGCTGTTAGAGTAACTCCCTGGGGTTTTCTACCTCGACTTCACTATCTTTCCTTTCTGTCAGCGCTGCTTCCCCCCTCTCCTGCTTTTCAGTCATTCAGTCCCGTCTTCTGCTCTCAGATAGGCCAACTGACTGTAAGAATCATTGCAGTCTAAGCACCTCATCCTCTAATACCTCAGCTCAAACTGCCTGGGCATCTATATGGAGGCAGAGGGTAATTAATGTGGTGTTGATCCCTCAGTGTTTGCTCTAGTTCTTCTCCATTCTGAAAGAACTGCAGTCCGCTTTACTAAGTACGGCTTTTTAGTAGTGCTGTATGCAGAATATTGCACTGCTGACTGATTCTTTTTTTATTCATAATTCTGTTTTTGCATTGCATGCCACTTTAAATCCAGTATCTTTTCCATACCTACGATGACCTCCACTGCCACATGACTGTTGCGATCGTAGGCCTGGCCTGCTTCCTCTTTTTCCTTCTCTCCACTTCCCTCTTTCTGCTGAAGTACCATGGGGTAGAAGTAGCTCCACTCCTCCATCAGCTTCCGTACTGCTGGGTCACTCATCTTGTAGGCCTGACCTGTAAGAGTGCCGCTCAGACCGTACGGACTCAGGATCACTGCATGGATTGATGAGCACAGAAAAAAGAAAAAATGGTTGCACATCAGTTGCTTTGAACCAATTCATTATATTTTCTTTTTCTGCGCTTATTTCTATTTTTCTTGTTTGTTTAGACAGTATCTGAAGTATGAAATGAGTTTACAGAAGGGTATCTTCACTTTGCCCGGCAACAATTGAGTCAGTTTACCAAGAATACTGTTTATGTTTAGGGAAATAGCAGTATGGGATAAACCTCCCAAATTAGTAACCTTACTGCTGACTTTGAGTGATGGATCGTACTATACTGATACACTTACTCTTCCTCTACACTAGTTATTTTAAACAAACCTGCAGCATCTAAAATCTAAGCAGCCTAAAAGTATAGCATATAAAATGCTTTGCAAACTTAGCTTCTAATTACATACTGATGTGAATAATGTTATGCAAAACAGTTTCACACTCACAAGCTCATAAATATCATTCATCTGAACAATAACCAGTCATGTGTTTTTGTTTGTTTGTTTGTTTTTTTTAGTATTACCAGTGTGCAGCAACACTAAAAACACATGACTGAAGCACACTGCTGGTGTGAGTGATGTTGCATTATTATAAACAGCATGGGCACGATTGTTTATTCTGAAACTCTATGAGCTCCTAACAGCGATCAGTTTCATTTCTGTAAAAGCAAAAGCGTTTGAGTGTATAACATCCAAATGCTTCTTCCATCTGTTGCTGACCGGACACCCGCTGTTGTCTTGCACATATTCTAATAAAAATAAGGAAATCAAGAGACTCTGTAATGACAATAACACCTTCGTGGGATATTTACTGAACTGGGGTTTTGCTTTGATTTACATACATAAGCACTAGAGAAGAAAAAAAAAAAGCAGTAGGTTTGTGGTGTTACCCTGTACTGGTGTGATGGAGGTCTGTGCGAGGCGGATGTGGTGCTCTGTGATGTGGTGTGCAGGTTGGTGCTGGGCGATCTCCACGCTCGTGCACACGTTGCTCTCTCCGTGGAGGAAGAAGGAGAAGGAACATGATAGGTGTTCACTGGGGAGAGACGGCAGCGGAGATTTAGATGATGGAAGCAGGGACGAGCGTAAACAGAGCAGAAATGTGCATGTGTTTGTGCAGTGAGCTGACCACAGACACATGCGAGTAAAGAAAAGCACACAGCCCGACAAAAAAAATATTACCAGTTGACAACGCAAGACTGTTCATCCCATTTTAATGAAAATGTAAATTTGCCAACACAGCATAAATAATGTTATTTAAATCATATTGTGTTACTACGTTACTTGAAACTGAAGGAACCCACAGATCGGCTCCACTAGAAGCGAAAAGCAAAACCACGAGCCTGCCTGTCTTTCAGGCCACAGGACAACAAATGAGAGCATTTCTGCAAATAGCAATTTGGAGAGCAGCCTCAAAATGGATCTTCCTAAAAGCCTTGCTGAGTTCTATCCTCATTGATCATCTTCATCAGTTACCAGATATGCTCCTTATTGCAGGTATAAATCCTCATTTGCTTATGAGTGATCGCGGTGACTGCATGTTTACATTATGCAGCGCACGCTTTATTACACAGCCTGGTCGTAGTTCATCATATTTTGCTCTTTTTTTTTAATCACAGAGGAGTAATTGCTGGGGCCTTATTACAATCTATGTACCAGTAGGCGGGCTGGACATCATCACAACTACCTCGACAGCTTCACTGATGTATATTTTTAATCTTTAAACTTCCTTGCTGCCTTGGTTTATAGATATCAGACTGACAATAAAGTCAGCAGGTACTGTAATCTTCTTGCGATTACCCTGCTGCCTATGCAATATCCCTTCTGCCCTGAGGGAGCTTGACCTCCATTTGAGTCGTAATGGATCATCAAATTCAATAAAATGGCCAGATCCACAGTCACTCATTGGGCAGAGCTTAACACACAGTCTAAGACAACGGCCTCCAGATGGCGCTCAACGCACCCTAAGACAGAGCAGGCCAATTTTTTCTGCTTCATAAACATTCCTGATGCTCCCAGAGAAAAACATACCCTCATAACAGCAGGTGGTTTGAGCACAGGTCTGCACAATCACAGGAGAAGAGCAGAGCCAAAGCACATACATATGCATGCACAGGGCTGCGACAAACGGGCGCACAGGCGCGTGTCGCCTTCACACCTACAGGCGCTGCCCCACTGTCTCCCTCACACACGCACGCGGGCACACACACACACACACACACACACACACAGTTCATCATCTCTACAATTCACATCTCTACAACGCATGAGTCAAAATGCTTTCAATGTCACTGTCCTCCAACCTTGCCCTCACTGCATCATCCCACCATACGAAGAGCTATATATAGCTGCATGGGGAAGTTCAGGGGAACAGCTGCAAGTCATGAATACCACTCATGCACACACACACACAAACAACCACAATTATCACTGAGGGATCTTTAGCATCTCCGCTATTACATGCTTTGATTCTGAATGTGTGTAATTGTTCACATCGTTTCAGCAGTCAGTGAGATTAGGAAGTTTTGATTTGATTTTTTTTTATGGCTGATTGACTGGCTAATTGCTTGACTGGCTGTTGATTGATTTTCTGTAGTTTACACAGTTAACAGTCCAGCACAAATAAAATGAGGCTGTGCAAGGAATTTATTTCGCCCTTATGCATACTGTTCATTTTATACAGTTACATATTTATATGCATTTATAAAATATGACTCCCTCGAGAACTCCCTTGTAGACAGACAAGACCTAATAACAGGGAATCGCTGTTGAAAAACATCTCTCTTTAACTATCTGTCTTTAACGCAGACATTGATCCAACATAATTAAGGGCTGGATTCTCCTGATATCTCAGCTCAATTTACTGGGTGCTGATGCAGACGTGTTCACAATGGGGCTGTCGAGTAAGTGAAAAAGTAAAAAAAAAATGTCAGGAAGGGGTGAGGAAACACTCGCTTGAGCAAAAAATGCTGACTGATAAAGCAATCAATGAAACCGATAAATAATGTTCACGAATTGTAACAAAAGAGCTCTTGTAAGTGCGATAAATATGTGATCATATGCAAGTCAGGGAAGAGCAGAACTACAAAAAGAGCATCAAGCTGTAGGCTGACGCAGCTGGGAGATTGATGCTCCCTGTCCTTTTACAAAGGGCATTTTCCTGCACAGTAAGCGAGTGTGAGTGTGTGGACGCGCTGGGCTCCTTGCATCCTCTGGGGCATTTGTGCAGTCGGCAGGCTTGTGTGTGAGGGAGAATGGTAGACAGAGATGCGAGGCAGCTCTCTGTGCTGGGCTGCATGAGTACAGGTATTAATAAATGAAGAGGAGTGATGGTTGAGACTTGCCTAAGGGCTGACAGTACAGGAGGAGAAATAGAGAGAGGAGACAGAGAGAGGGAAGGCTGAGAGTGGGATGAGAAGAAAGAAGCGGGAGTGTGTGTGTGGGGGGGGGAGAAAGGGAAGACAGTAAGAGAAGAAGATGGAGAGAGTGAATTAAAACTGTTCATGGGTAAAACTGAGACAAAAGGAGAAAACGGAAGGATGGAGAGGAAATTGGGAAGACAAGGAAAAGAAAGATGGAGGTAAAATGAGGAGTGAGAGCAAAACAAGTGTGAGAGAAAGAGGAGGAAGTGAATAATTCAGCGCCACACTCTGCAATTGCTGCACACATATCGATGAGATCAGAGTTTTAATGGGTGGCTACTGAGCATACTTTTATGGTGAAATCAATCAGGAAACCTAGAGTCAGACAACACAGAGACACACCACACGCTGATTGCGTGGTTTCACATGTATGTTATGCACTTATATGAGATGAGAGATAACAGTATGAATTTAGTTGCATTTAATATATTAATTGTGCGCAAATGTGCCAATGTTTTATGCATCTATTTGTGCATTCAGGAAGTGGCATAAATGCACGCACAGTTATTGTAACAACACACACAGTCTAAACACTGCAGGCATGTCTCAGAGACTGTGTTCAGTTCATGTGACAACATGTGTCTTTTTTACCCCATCAGCACAGAACCAGCCAGCCAGCAGGGAAGCTGGTTAATGTCTGACATGCATCATGGGCTTGACACACACTCATCTGTGTGTATAATTGCACGCACACAAAATAACAATGTTTATCTCGGTTGTTGGGCTGCTCTCATGTCGAACCCAGGAGACACAAAGATAAAGCAAGATTAGATTAAAGGAGATAGACAGCAATAAACATTACAATTACGACGCACAAGACACACAAGGCTCCTGTTCCCACTCTCAGACGCGTCTAAAAGCCCGTGATGTGATAATTGTGTTTAGATATAATTTACTATAGTTACATGCACAAAACAGACATAATGGCATTTTTCTTAAGAGTCTCTGAAATCTGCCGGATTAATCTGCTTAATCTGCACCCGAATTGTTCTGTTACCAACAAAGCTGTGAGTTAGCCTGTTCCTTCGAGCTGTGTAACCTTTCCTACACAGTCACACAGAGTGTACACATTCCTCTGGTGCACAGAGACCACTGTTTACACTCCTGTAAGCTCTTGCTACGAGCATGTATACACATGCTCTGAAAGTCCTTTCACTGCACTGGCATAACTGTTGAATTGTTGAAACTATGACAAACAAATCTAACCAAACCACCTACCATGCATCGCGCACTCAGGCTTACGCTGCTGCATGTACACACTACTATTAAAAGTAACATAGGGCAGACGCAGAAAGTTTGATGTATTATTCAGTGGCCCCGAGTGAGTGGCTTTAGCCAGTGTTTCTATCACAACGTTCGTGTTCACATCTATGTGGATTTACAATGAAAAGGTGCGATGCAGACAATAAAAAAAAAAAAAGCAGAGAAAAAGCTACATTTCCACAATCCACTACAGGCTTTTACTTCAAATCTATGCTCCTAATTAAAAATAGAGGGAAGTGGTCTGGTGTTAGGTTGTTGCTCTGATGTATCACCATCCTCTCTATTGATCTGTGTGTTTTTTCCCTTTTGCTTCTTTAACTCTCTCAGCGGTTTCTCACCAGGTAATATAAGAAATCTGGGTTATAGTGCATCAAATGTTCTCTGCGTTTTGTTTATATGGAGGCTGAACATGAAGTGTTTGAAGTGTTTTAAAGGAGAAAACACGAACACTTCTGTAATCCAAATCTTTAACAGGCTTTCTGATGACTGGTGGCGCCGCTGAACTTTCATCTTGAATTAATAACACAATTAATTACAGAAATGATAGTAGCAGTCTTATTGTCTTTATTGCATCAATATTTTTATGGCTCACAGTCGATGTAGTCAATCAACGAGCCACTGTTTACGCTTTTAGTTACTGCATGTGAGTAAATAAAGAGAAGAA
>VOQJ01042455.1:6528-31767 GCA_015052665.1 Apistogramma diplotaenia | reverse complement strand
TGAATAAAGTTATTAAAGCGATTAAAGTGAGTAAAGTGAATAAAGTTATTAAAGTGATTAAAGTTATTAAAGTGAGTAAAGTGAGTAAAGTGATTAAAGCGATTAAAGTGATTAAAGCGATTAAAGTGATTAAAGTGATTAAAACGATTAAAGTGAATAAAGTGATTACAGCGATTAAAGCGAATAAAGCGAATAAAGTGAGTAAATTGATTAAAGCGATTAAAGTGAATAAAGCGATTAAAGCGATTAAAGTGAATAAAGCGATTAAAGTGATTAAAACGATTAAAGTGAATAAAGCGATTAAAACGATTAAAGTGAATAAAGCGATTAAAGCGATTAAAGCGATTAAAGTGAGTAAAGCGAATAAAGCGATTAAAGTGAATAAAGTGATTAAAGTGATTAAAACGATTAAAGTGAATAAAGCGATTAAAGTGATTAAAGCGATTAAAGCGATAAGCTCGACCTGAGGTGCTCCAGATTCACTGTTTGTTCGCAGGTGTTACTTCCTTGTTTGGCTTTAGCTGATTGTGATTTATTGACGAAGGTAATCTGGGAGGAACAGTGAATCATTTACCTGAGCTGAACTTTTGTCTCCTTGACTTGTGCACACTCAGCTGGCTTCGTGTGAACAGCTGTCAGTGTGCTTTGGTGACTCCAGACTCTTTATTTCCTTTGTCGAACTCAGTTTTTCCTCTTTGAGGCATTTAAACTTCGCCTCACGTTGGAGAGGTTTCCCTTTAACCTACACTGTGCCTGTTTGCATCAGCGGTAGCAGCAGCAGACAGGTGGGTTTCATCTGCTCCTGTTTGTCTGCAGGGTGGCGGCGGTGAAGGAACGCAGGGGAGGAAAGGAGGAAACACCCTGCAGGAGGTGAAGAGGAGAGGAAAGATGGAGAGGACCAGAGAGGAGCGAGAAGAGGAGCTGAGCGGCAGATTGAAGACGCTGGTGAGAATGAACACAGGCCGACTGTAGCAGCTTCAACACGTGAGGGTTAACGTGCAGCTCAGGTGCTGCAGTGTCTGTGCTGGATCCTCAGACCAGCTCAGTCGAGCTCAGATCACTGCCTTTCCACCAGTGTCAGCTATAACCCTGCAGTCAGCACTTTTAACGAGCTTATCTATCAAATGAAACCTCTGAGCACCTGAAAGAAAAACAGTTTCCTCAGGTGGTTTTTCAAGATCTGTTTCACATTTTTAGGACTTTTTCTTTTTATTATCCGATAATGTTTCCAAGAAACTTTTATCATTGGAAAAAAGATAAATGCAACACTGCCAGAGTTTTTTTAAGCCTCCAGATGGACATCTATAATAAACCAGAGATAAGTTATCAAATAATGTGTGTGTGTGTGTGTGTGTGTGTGTGTGTGTGTGTGTGTGTGTGTGTGTGTTTGTGTGTGTGTGTGTGTGTGTGTGTGTGTGTGTGTGTGTGTGTGTGTGTGTGTGTGTAGGATCTGTCCAGCAGATCAGCAGCCTCCGGAACAGGTCTGGTTTACTCGGAGATCTTCACTCACCATAAGAACGAGTGGGACCCCAGGTGAGCAGCAGAGCCTCAGGCGATGCCTGTGCGGTTACTTAAATTTTCATTTCAGTTACATGTTTGGCTTCCAGTGATCAGTAAACACAATAATTGAGATAAAAGGATTATTGTTTCTTTAACATTCAAATTTTCTTTCTTTACATCATCATTTGAATTCAATTCGCCAACTTTAATTTGTTTGTTCTTTTCTTCCTTTCTGCTTCTCCTCTTTAAACCTTTAAGACCTAAAACACTAAAAGTCCACCAGACCACATGTTTACATTCATACCTGCTGTAGAACCAGCGTGTGAAAGATTTCATCTCACTTTACATCAATAGAACCTTCAGAACCCTGATTCTAAGCATATGTATGAATCCATAGTAACTACATAAGCTAGCTAACAAGTGCACTAACACACAGAGACATTGAAAACCATTTTCTGTATCTACATATTATGCTAGCTGCAGAAATGCCATAGCTGCACACGCTAATGCGCACGGAGTACGTTTTGTTGTTATAGCTACATGATTTTTGAAAACCTGTTAGAGGAAGGATACAGCGCTCTGGGACACAGTGAATGCATCATGTGTAAGTGTAAATCCTCTGCTGTCATATGCAAAAAGAATTATTGCTCTATCATATGTGGTTGCAGTTATATGGGCATTTAAAATTAGCTATCAGCTGGGATCGCCGGCTGGTAGCCGCTTCACACTCGGCCGTGAACCGTTCCACCTGATGACGCCAACAGGACCACATCATCTGCAAAAAGCAGCCACAGGAAACGAGTCCGACTTATTGCCGGCAATGAGGACAGTTGACTCCTTGTTGTGGTGCAGTGAACTTCCAGGATATTTTGTGTTTCAGTCACCCAGAGTGTCCGGACAGAGTGACGGCCATCATGAAGGAGCTGGAGAGACAAGAGCTGCTGCCTCTCTGCATCAGAGTCGAGGTGAGACTGAAGAAGATTAATATTAATAAAAAGTGAACTCTTGCATCCTCAGTTTAATTGCCACCAAACCCTCTCTTTTTGTGTTTCAGCCCAGAGAAGCTACAGAGGAGGAGCTGCTGCTGGCTCACAGGTGAGTCCACCGATCGGTGTTGAACCGTCTTTAACCGCCGTTCATGTTTGCATCCGTTCACAGTGTGTTTGTGCTGCTGCAGGAAGCAGCACGTGGACACGATGAGGCTGACTCAGACGATGGCGCCGGCTGAACTCCAAACCCTGTCCGAGAAATATGACTCAGTTTACCTCCATCCTGTAAGAACACGCACAGATATCCTGTTAACTCTCAGTCAGCTCGTTTTGGTCTTTACGATCGATGATTGGATGGGATGAAGATGAGATGCTCTCTGTGTTGGTTGTATTTTGAACTAAAAGTGTGTGTCTTTGTGTGTGTGTGTGTGTGTGTGTGTGTGTGTGTTTCAGGAGTCCTTCCAGGTGTCTGTGAGAGCTGTGGGTGCAGTCCTGCAGCTGGTCGACCAGGTCATGACCTCTGAGCTCAGGAACGGATTCGCCGTCATCAGGTAACAGCAGCAAGAGCAGCATTCGCCTGCTTCGCGTGGACGTCTTCATGATCCCATTTTTACTCAGTTAGCAGAAATCACAACCAATCAGGTAACAGTGAGAAATAAGTGGAGAATGAAAACACACACCGAGTTAGAAGTCCAGGCTAAAACAAGTGTGAGATGATGAGTCCGACTTTCATTTTGCATTAACACGGTTCTGTTTTTACCCTTCAGCCTAAAGAGACTGAGGGTCAGTGCCATCGTGCCGCTGGGCGAGCGTTAACTCGAGAACGATGCAGCTAAAAATCTGGATGAGCTTGAATCTCGGCGACCTTGACCTCAAGGTCGTGTTAGAGGTCAAGTTTTCTGAAAAGCTTGTGAACACGATAACTCAGGAGTGATTGAGGCCGTAGATGCACTTTACCATAATGCCCATCACAGAAGTGACAGTGTTCTCAGCGGTTTATATCTATTATGATTCTGCTGTCAGGAGGCCGATGGGGAGCACTGACAGCCAACCTCACAGCAGCTACTTAAAGGAAATGCATCCACACACTTTTTTTTCACAGTACCGCCAAAATAAAACAATGTTTTCTTTTGCTTATTTCTTAAGTTACTTATTCATAAGCCAGAGATTAATAATAATTAATGATTAAATGCAGAGTGGGGTATAAACAGTGAAAAGAGGTGAATGAAAAAGAAACACTCAGTGCATCATGGTTCTGCTGGAGGTTTCTTCCTGTTAAAAGGGAGTTTTTCCTTCCCGCTGTCGCCAAGTGCTGCTCACAGGGGGTCGTTTTGATTGTTGGGTTTTCTCTGTAATTGTTGTAGGGTCTTTACCTGACAATAAAAAGCACCTTGAAGCAACTGTTGTATAAATAACATTGAATTCAATATTTTAATAGTAGAATTGAAAGTAGCTGTATGTAATGATACTTCTGGGAGATGGTTATGAATATTTATTTACTCTGATGGTTAAAATATTATTTGTGAAGAAATCCATGAAGTCAGTGCTGGTTGAAGTTAGAGGAACTCAGCAGAGCTCCGAGTCTTTGTCATTCTGGGGTTCTTATTTTCTTCATCAGTGATGAGTAGTAAGATGTCCCAGCTTTTCCAGGCTAAATGAAGATCTACCAAATTAGTGAGAGTTCTTTCCCTCTGCAGCGCGTTATCTGCTTTAATCGTTGTTACCAGGGAGTCAGACCCTCCTGATTTGAGGCTTTCATTTCAGAGGAACCACAGTATCTGGATTCATAAGTAGTGAGGATCAACCATTAACATTAACAAGACGGCTCGCTCAGGGAACAGAGTTTGGGAATCTGCTCGGCACTGTGCTGGTGCATGTCGACGAAGAGAACAATAATGGAGGAATTATATCCTTAAACTTCTACTGTAATGAAATTTATTCCCCATCTGTTTGCATCACAACATTAATGAGGGGATGCAGGCAAAAACTCATCTGGACATATTAAACTAAGAAGTCATAATGAAATGATTTTCAAACGTGACAGCTAGGATGAGTGGCAGCCCGACCCGTGACCCCGAGCTGGACGTGCGGAGATGGATGGTTTGTGTGGAGGAGCATTAGCTAATGCTAATGTGGAGCCTAATAAAAGCAAGGCCAGCGCTGTGTTTTCCTGTGAACGCCTGAAGTCGGCGTTTCTCTTCTGCTTTCAGACCTCCAGGTCATCACGCTCAGGCCAACGAGTGCAACGGCTACTGTGTCTTCAACAACGTGGCGATTGCAGCTCGATACGCTCAGACCAGGCACGCCGTCAGCAGGTGTGTAACACATAGTTGTCCCCGTGCTCTGTGTGTGTGTTTTTGCAGTGTACGAGGACTTCCTGATCATTCTTTAAAAATGCAGAAAAAGCTAAACTGTCATCAAGTGATGCGGAGATGCAGTTAAAGTCTGAAATCTGATTGGTTGAGGGGATGGTGGAAGTTTGGCCTACACCGGAACGATTTCTATTCTAAATGCGTGTGTTTGTGTGTGTCAGGGTGTTGATAGTGGACTGGGATGTTCATCACGGGCAGGGCATCCAGTACCGGTTCCAGGAGGATCCCAGGTAAGCTGCTCCTCCTCCTCTGATCCAGGATCAGCTCCCAGCAGCGGTTTCTAAAGCAGCGTTTCAGGAATGAGCGATTTCCAAACTCTGCCAAACATAAGCACAGTCTTATTAACGTGGGAATCTGCTAGCTAACGTTTGCAGCTGTGTCCAGACAGCGGGCACCAGTGAAGGTTTAGCTTCGCCCTTCACCTTTCCAGCCTGAAACATTGTGCTGCTTCTTCTTTAACTCAGTTTATTCCTACAGCACCAAATCACAACAAACAGTCGCCTAAAGGCACTTTGTATTGTAGTTCAACGACCCTACAATAATTACAGAGGCAGTTTCTGCTGCCTGGTGGCTCGAGGTGCAAATAAGAGAGTTAAGTCCATTCATGACTAAAGGTGGAGCCGAAACTGTACGTGTGAATAAAAGTCCAAGATAAAGATTTATAGAAGAGCAGCACAGGTCTGCACAGCTACATAAAGCAGATGTTGAACCATGTGTGTGTGTGTGTGTGTGTGTTGTAGTGTCATGTACTTCAGCATACACAGGTACGAGCACGGTTCTTTCTGGCCTCACCTGCCGGAGTCTGACAGCCGTTTTGTTGGCAGCGGTCAGGCCGAAGGAAGAAACATCAACCTGCCCTGGAACCAGGTGAGTTGTGAGCTGACGGGCTCTGTCATGATGCAGCTCAGACCTCGCCGTCTCGCTCCTTAGTCGACTAAAATCTGAAGGTGCAAGTTTAAGTTTACTTTTGATGTGCGTTTGATTAGCTGCTGAGGTCTTAAAGTGTTGTTGAAGAGGCTTTTGTTCACCTGCTTCTTCATCCCGTTTGTGCTTCAGACAGGAATGACCGACGCTGATTACATTGCTGCTTTTCAACAAGTGCTGCTGCCCGTCGCCTGCGAGGTAACACACACGCTCACACTCAGGTTAGAAAACCTGGTACTGATGATGACATCACTGATCAGTATGTGTGTGTTTCCAGTTTCAGCCTCAGCTGGTTCTGGTCTGTGCTGGATTCGATGCTGCAGTCGGAGATCTGAAGGTAAGAACTTCACAGACTTGAGGTCAGTTCTAGGCGATCAGTCGTGTGTCTCTAACTCTGTGTGTGTTTTCAGGGCGAGATGTGTGTGACTCCTCAGTGTTTTCAAATTCTGACACACATGTTGATGAGTTTGGCAGAAGGTCGACTTGTTCTCGCTCTCGAGGTAAAACCTCCTCCTACGTCTGATTCACGCCGACCCGTTTCAGCTCTTTGAAGCACTTTTTTTAACATCAAGAGCATCAAATTGCCGGCATTCAGCAGTTGGGGCTTCCAACATTTTCAGTTAACAAAACTGTGTTTTTGTGTGTTTGTTGTGTTTGCAGGGCGGCTACAAGCTGGAGTCCACAGCTGAGAGCGCTGCAGCCTGCATCAGAGCTCTGCTGGGTGGAGCATGCCCTCCTCTAACTCCACCCACTGCTCCATCTGAGAGGTAAGACCTGAGGCCCACCTGACCTGCTGTGTTTTTCTGTGTGTTCTGAGCCATAAGTGTTTCATTCAGAACCTGTGTGTGTCCCTCAGCGCTCTGCAGTCCATCTCTCAGACCATCTCAGCTCTGTATCCACACTGGGCCTCTCTGCAAGTTCTGGGTAACCCTCACACACACCAACACACACCCTCTGCAGTCACAATGCTGCCAGGTAGCTAAAATAACACTCTGACTAACCTCCAGCTATTCCTGAGACCGAGCCAGTCATCATCTGTGGTGATTTATAGCATCAGGTGGATGCATCTTTTTTCATTAAGAGCAACAATAAAAATAAATTATTGATAAAACACATTTTCAGCAAAATAAAGTTCAAATTAGGCCAATAAAAGGAAACCTTGTTTTACAAGAACCAGTTTTGTCACTTGGGTTTGTTTCATTTGCAGATCTTTAAGTTAAACACATGAAAAAGACATTTGTCAGCAGCAAAGAGACAACTTTGTTTTCCGCCTCTAGAAGCATCTACAAGCTGCTTTGCAACCCACCCCATCCGAGCTCCTCCCTGTCAGTGTCATATCTGTTGCTGCTGATATCTGCTCTGTTCTGTTTTGGAGCAAAGCAAATGTAAATATCGACCTACAGATGCCCAGACTCTGCAATAAATACAGGACTTTTTCATTGAGGCACAAAAAACGAAGATATTCTTTTTCCCTCTTATCAAATATACAGCTAGTGCACCTTTGAGTGCAGTTCGTAAGCAGGAATTAAATCAGACTTGAAATGGTACTAAACCCTCCAGACTAACATGCGAGCAGCGTAAACGTGGAGGAACCAGAATCCCTTTTTCACTTCATGAAACGTCTCTTTTCCTCATTTCTGTGCAGAAGGTCCATCAGCTGAGGGCCGAGCCGTCAGCACACCAACCAATGAGAAGAATAGGATCATGCCTGACCTCGTCCCCCCTGTTGCCGCAGCAACAGGTCTGGTTTATGATGAGAGGATGATGGAGCATTCAAACCTGTGGGACAGGTGAGTTACCTCGACTCTGCTCAGCCGGATGGTTTGGCTGTTCTGACTCTGTCATAATCCTGTTGATGTAATTGTGCCGCAGACATCACCCGGAGCAGCCTCAGCGAATCTTTAAGATCTTCTCCAAACATCAGCAGCTGGGATTGGCTGATCGCTGCCAGCGGATACCATCTCGCTTGGCGACGGAGGAGGAGCTGTCTTTGTGTCACAGGTATGAAGCAGCAGAGCGCTGTGTGTGAACAGCTTCACATTACCTCACGTGGTCCTCAGCATCGATGTGTGTGTCCAGCGTGCAGCACATCGAGCAGATTAAAGCCACGGCGGCGATGAAGCCCAGAGAGCTGCACAGACTGGGAGACGAGTTTGTCTCCATTTACCTCAATCAGCAGAGCTTCCAGTGTGCACAGCTGGCGGCTGGAAGCTGCTTCAACGCCTTGGACCAGATCCTGAGTGGGCAGGTATGACCCGAGTGCAGTTCTGCTCTGTCACACAAGCTTCATAGCATATTACCTTAATAATAATTATAGCAACAAAGAACACACATTACAATCTCCACAAATGGGCACTACACTAGTTTTTAGAAATCTGCCTGATTCTTCTTCAGCATTTAAAAAAAAAAAAGTCTTATCCCATCTGTTCACGTAGACTGGCTTGTGACCCACAGGTGGGTCGCATGAGATCTTAATTGGGTCGCTAAATAAATTTACAGATTTGTCTTTTCATGAGTTATAGCTGCAGTGCACCTTTGAGCCACACGAGGGAGCGCATTAGTTTCTGTAATTCTGTCAGATTATGCTGACAGCCACAGGAAATGGATATCACCTGTATCCAACCTGTACAAGGATGAAAGACAGGAGCCTCCAGCCTTATAAATAAACAACAAATGCTGAAGATCAGGCTGCAGACAAAGGTTGCCAAACTGCAGTCTGTGAACACAGCTGTTGTTGAGGACATTCGTTGACATTTCCAGCCTCTTACCTCTAAGTTTAACCATCACAATTAACCCAAACCTAAACCTAGTTCTAACTGTAACATGAAGTTATAATCGTTAAACAGACTTTTGAAAATGTGGGAAAACTGGGAGCTTGAGCCTGACCCAGCTGCTGCGAGAGGCAGGGTGCACCCTGGACAGGTCACCATCCTATCACAGGGCTTCCACAGAGAGGCAGACAGCAGTTCACAGGCACAGTCACAACTATAGTTGGAGCTAACCTAACCCCACTGAATGGAGTTCAGAGTACCCAGGGAGATGGATTCAAACCCAGGACCTTCTTACTCTGAGACAACAGTGCTAACCTCTGCACCACTGCAGAGATATCTGCATAAGTTTAACTGTGGCTGAGCTGCACTTTCATGTAATACCACCTTTTACCACAAGAACCTAGTCATTGTAACCTTTAACCTTCTAACTGCAGTAATATTTATAATATACGGCTGACAGGCTGAAGGCAGCTGATTGGTCCGTTCCCTCTGCAGGTGACCAACGCCGTGGCCATCGTCCGTCCTCCTGGTCATCATGCTGAGAGAGACCAGCCCTGTGGCTTCTGCTTATTCAACACGGCAGCTCTCACTGCTCACTATGCCAAGAAAATCTCCCATGATGCACAGCTGCGAATCCTCATCCTAGACTGGGATGTTCACCACGGCAATGGGACGCAACATATCTTTGAGGATGACGACAGGTGAGGAGGAGGAGGAGCTTAATAAGAATATTTGTCTGCAGTGGAGAAAACAAGCTCAAATGGACTCTCTGTCTCCAGCGTCCTCTACATCTCCCTCCATCGCTACGACAACGGCACATTCTTTCCCTCCTCAGTGGATGCTGCGCCCAACAAGGTGGGCGTGGCCAAGGGGGCAGGGTTTAACGTCAATGTGGCGTGGAGTGGCGGGAAGATGGGTGACTCTGACTACCTTGCGGCTTTTCATCATGTTGTCATGCCCATTGCCACTGAGGTAATTACGCATATATGACACACACTGAGCTGTGCCAATCACTTAATCAGCGGAAGAGTCATCAGAATGTGTAATTTTTCTTGCAAACCTCAATATTTTAGATGGAGTCCTCTGATAGGTCAGCTTGACCTTAAAGGGTCCTCTGATAGGTCAGTTTGAACTAAGTCACCTGATCGATTGGTTAAGCCGGGAGGAGTCCTGGTAGTTGATGTAATGGAGTACTGCAATTGGGCATTTAGACTCAATGGAGTTCCTCTGATTGGCCAGTTAAATGTTAAAGAGCCCTCGGATCTGTTGGTTAGACCTGATAATTGATTGGTTAGATGTGGCTGAGTCCTCTGATTGGGCGATTGGCCTTTAATTGCTCCACCGATGTGTTTTCTCTCTGTAGTTTAACCCCAGTCTGGTTCTGGTGTCGGCCGGGTTTGACGCAGCTCGGGGGGATCCGCTGGGCGGCTATAATGTGACTCCGGAAGGATACGCCCACCTCACACATATGCTGATGTCACTGGCTGGGGGGCGGGTCCTGGTCATCCTGGAGGTGAACTGAGAAAACACAGTGACGTAGATTAAGCGAAGAAGACTGAAGTGAACTCAGGTGTCTCTTTCTCCTCAGGGAGGTTACAACTTGTCATCCATCTCTGACTCCATGGCAATGTGCACCAGTGTGTTGCTAGGAGACCCCCCTCCTTCCTTGGTGACGCCCCTCCCTCCTCCTCACCACAATGCCGTGGCAACGATAAACGAGGTCATCCGATACCACGCCCCCTATTGGAGGTCCCTGAGGATACACAGTCAGTCCAGACTTTGATTCATTAGATTTAAACAGGACTTATTCTACTCATTTCCACCTCTGGGTGTCTATTTTTAGACTCTACTAGAGCAGCTCTGCATGATTTGCATGATAAACCAGTGGTTCCTCTCCCTTTAAGCCAGCTTTCTTTTGATTGGCTGTCCATTGTAAACAGAAGATTTGGGTCAAATAAACTGACCTCAGTCATTAAAGAGATACGTTTTATTTTGTAGAGGCCCACCAAGACCAGCACCAGGTTCTAGTCCTGGTTCTGTGTTAATGGATTACATTCATCTGCTTAATGTACAGTTTATACCTGTTTAATCTGATAATAATGCTTCTGTCGTTCAGTTCCAGAGTCTGTTCGGGCAGCTGTCCCCTCCCCGAAGCATGGTGGGAAACGCAGTTCTAAAGGAAAAGGCAGGAAGTCAGAGCAGAGTAGCAACAACAAACCACCGCTGCCCCCTGCAGGCCTGGATGACTCCACGGTAATGCACTGATAAACTGAGACCAAACTCCTGATAAAGAAAACACATTTTAACTGAGGCTGCTTCTCGTCTCCTTTGTCGATTCAGGCGGAGAGCAGTCTGGAGCAGCTCACGCAGGGATTGGCCAGTTTGGACATCAGTCAGACTTCAGCCAATCACAATCTTGCTGCCTCCTCTCCAGTAGGAGGAGCAAGGCCGAAGGTCCCCCTGACCTCGGAGAAGCTCACCTGTGAAGAAGTGAAGAACGAGTCAGGTGACACTTCACCTGAGCGCAGAGAATCAGCAGAGAGCATGCCATCTCAGGTGAGTCAGCAACCTTTGTCTCACCTCCCACCCCTGCACTGACCCTGACAACTTCCTGATTTTTACCTCTCACAGCCTGTTGCCATGGCATCACCAGAGTCGGTTGCAGATGTAGAGAAGGCTGGAGTTGGGGCGGAGTCAGAGCCTGAAGGAGCCTGCGGTTGGTCGAAGCCTCAGACGTCCCTGGAGCTGATGTGTGGTGCCGACATAGATGGAGTCAGACATCATTTAATTGTGCTCATTAATAAAGTTAAAATTCCTGATGAGACTGTCTGACTGTCTCTGCCTGTCTCCCTCTATAGTCAACTATGTATGTGGTGGATCCTCTCTCCTGGTGTCCTCACCTGGATGATGTTAAGCCCCTCCCCTCCTCGGGTATAGACGTCTTCCTGCCGTGTAAGGACTGCGGCTCTGAGGCTGAGAACTGGATCTGTCTCACCTGCTACCAGGTCACATGTCTCATTTGTGCATCGCATACATCCCGAGAGCGCATGTGACGCGTCTCACCTCCTGACGTGACGTGTCTGCATGTTTCAGGTGTTCTGCGGTCGCTACGTGAACGAGCACATGGTGAATCACGGCGTCGTGTCTGAACATCCGCTGGTGCTCAGTTTCTGCGATCTCTCTGTGTGGTGCTACCTGTGCGAGGCCTACGTGCACAACCAGGTGACGTCTGCTGCACGTTCAGCAGCTCCATTACAAAAGGTTTAAACCAGCCTCACAAAGGGACTCACAGTTTCAGATACTGCAGCTGTTTTAACTGAAGTCACGTCTGACGATGGATGATTGACAGGTTTCTTCTTCTGCTGTTCAGGTTCTGTTTGAAGCTAAAAACGCCGCTCACTGCGCCAAGTTTGGAGAGGAGATCGCCCCCTGGAGCTGAGCGGAAGACGACTCTGCGAAACCTCACGGCTGCATTTGTTTCTCATCTTTCCTCTGGCTGTCTTCCTTCACTGTGATTGGATAGCTGAGCGCATTGCTATGGATACCAGCAGCACCTTTGCACGGCGTCCCGCAGCTGCCAAAACACAAAAATTCACATGCAGAAAAAAAAACGAAACAAAAAGCAACACACAAGACAAGCAAAAGATGTTTTTATTATTTCGTTTTACTTCAGATCATCGGTGTTCTTCATCCTCATCTTCATTAACAGGTTGTTGGTTCTATTCCCTGATGACGTGACCAAATACCAGCAAACCGGAGGCTTTTATTAAAAGTCCTGAGCAGACGGCTGTTTTCAGTCGCAGGCAGCTCAGGAGGACTTCATTGTAAAGTCATAATGATGATGATGTCACCAAGAGACCACGCCCCTTCAGACAGCATCGCAATAACGACTTTTTTAGCATCATTTCTGTCAGTTTTGGTTCACTCGCCTTTCAGTGTTAAAGATTTGTTGTAATGTTCCTTTAAGGAACCGAGTGATCACCGCCGTCCATCAGAACAAAACCACCTTTTTAGAGGATACAAGAAATTTTAGATACAGTCAAACTTTTTCTCTTGAAATGCTGCAGCAATAAATCACTTTGAGTCAATTGATTTGTTTGTAACGAGCTGAAGAGAAACTGGATCATTCGACTCTTAAACGTTTGCCAGCTGCTTTTCTTGCTCTGTGTGCTGTGCAATAAGACTCTTAAACTCTTTATTTCTATTAAAATGTTTGTTTGCACCTAATCAGACTGGATCAGTATTCACGATCAATATTCAGTGTCTGAGTTTCTGCAGTTTGTGGAGAGAAAAATCAGGAAGAAGTAAAAAAAAATAAAACTTGTCATTCTCTCTTAACGCTAATGCTTCTTATTTTCCATCATGTATCTTCTGCTCCTGTGATGGACGTTATTAATTAATGAGGTCGGAGCATGTGCAGGTAATCCCTGAGACTCAGCTCTGTATTATCAGCCATCAGGCTGGAAAAGCCCTGAAAAGCCTTCAGCTGATCCAAAAAGCTGCAGCTGGAGCGCTGACAGGGACCAGAGAGCATATTTCTCCCAGTTTGGCTCCCAGAATTTAAAATCCTTCTCCTTACATACAAGGCCTTGAATAATCAGGTGCTGTCATGAAGACAGGTGACCCTGAGCCCTCCCTTAGTCACACTGCAATAGGCCTGGGCTGCTGGGGGGTTTCCACGATGGACGTCATGGTCCTTTTTCTCTTCTCTGTCCTGTGGTTCGTCTCCCTCTGCTGCCTTTGCCCTCACCGCCAGCCGGCCCCTCCCCGAGCCTGGTTCTCTGCTAAATAGGAGGTTCTTGTTCATATGCTCGGGGTTCTGAGGTGACTTGTTGAGAACTGGACCTATATAACTGAATCTGTGAGTCCCACCCACCTGCTATTCAAATCAGGGGCAGCCAGTCTAAAAATGACCTTAAAGGGGGAGGAGCTAAATAAGATTCTTCCAGACTGAGGATGAACTGAGGCTGCACCAAGGCCCACGATCAGATAAACAAGGATTATTCTGACCTGTGAATCATTCAGAGCTACTCTAGTAGAGTCCAAGAATAGAAATATGGAGCATTAAAAAAGTCAGGCTGCATTTTAAGCTTTAGATTTAGAAGTGGGCTGCCTTGAGGCCCCTGTATGCTAAGCACTGATAGCTGCATGCCAGGCCTGCTTTGAATCATCTCCCTGTCGGCGGTGTCAGTGCCCTTTGAAGCATTTCTGAATTTATTATGTGTCAAATGATATATTTTACTGTGACATCATCCAAGAAGTCTCTGTGCCAGTTTGGGTGAGTGATGTGACTGCAGATGGATGCAGCTCGCTGAACAAGCTCACTCCAGCCTCTCATTCAAATGCGGTCACGGTGGCACATTGTATACATATAAGCATCCTGTGTTAAACAGTCACTAAATCACACACCTTCACAGATTATAATGCATTGCTACAAATTAACAGGCACATTAAAAGGTCAAACGAGCTCAAGCCTTTTATTCTCTTGTAAAGAAAACTGATGCTTAAACCAGTTCAGATTCAGCCTTGGTCACCTTGCAGCTTTTCCGGCCGCCTGCAGGAGGCGCAGCCCGTTGCAAATGACCAAACCTGGAGTGTTGAAGCTCGTGTGCAGCTCGTGTTTCTCCGTCACACCTCCCCCCGCGCCGCTTATTGATCAGCAGATTATTGTTCACAGCGAACGAAGCTGAACATCCGGGGACGTGGAGGAGACCACCCCCTCCCTCCTGCCGCAGCATCCTCTCATCCGGCCGACAGGCGGACGGGCAGCGAGACAGGTGAAGCTCCTCCTGCAGACAGACAGGTGGATAGACAGACAGGTGGAACTCCTCCCGTTGCAGGTTGGTTGATGTTTATTTTTACAGAGTGAACGCGGCTCCAGGTCGAGCCGTTTCTGTGCTCGGTAAATCACAGCGCGATGATGTGACGTTGGTCTGTAGGTGATCTGATGTTTATCTGCCGCTGATTGGCTGTCGCTCGCTCTGATTCTGCTGCTTCCCGTTAAACATCTGCAGGCGCAAACATGTGCAGAGTCTCATGTCCTCGGTGTCAGCTCCGGCTTATCTCCGCTTAGTTCTTGCAGGATTTTTACTGCAGTTTGACTCGAATATCATCCCGTGTGTTTGCTGTCACAGAGGAAGATGCTGCAGCCTGCCTCATATCTTCACTGCTGCACTATCGATGGAATTTCAATCAAGATTTTGGCTTCGCAAAAATGCGCGCTCCGCCGAATTAAACGCAACGCAAAAGCAAATCATGCGTTACCTCAATCGGCGCCTGAGCACGTGATGTGTCTGCATGCTCGCCAATCACAGCTGTTCTCCGCACCACGCAGCGTGAAGTTTCATGGACGAGTCACTACCTTAAAAGTAAAGGTGGGCGATACCAGGAATTTTGGTATCGATGTGATACCAAGTAAATGCAGGGCCAGTATTGGCGATATTAATACCGATACTTTTTAAAAAAATATTTAAGCTTCATAGATCCAAAGGAATCAAAGGAATCTAGGATAGAATTTCGCCAAACATATGTGACAACAAAATACTTTATCACAATCAACATTTCTGTTTAGAAACAAAGGAACAGTAACAAAACAAAGTTTCCCTTAACATTAGGAAAATAAATAAATAAAGAAACCACAGTTCAAAAATAAAATAAAAATTCTCCCCGCACTCTTTCTTTCAATGTCAATTTATTCTTTGACTCTTACAATTTGCTTCCTGTTTTATTTTGAAGGTTAGTTTCATGTGTTTTTCTTGTCATCATTAGAGTCTGATTGAGTTTCTCTTTTCCTTATTCACCTTCTTGGATCTATGGTAAATCCAACTATGTCTAGCATGATCCTGTAATAAAAACCTGACTCTTATTAAATCTTATTAAGTGATTAAATTGATTATTCATAACAATTCCGTTTGTTTAGCTTGTCCTAAATTTGGTCTCTGTTTTATTATCAGTCTTTAGGATCTATTGTAGGGTCTTTACCTTACAACATAAATAAAATTGAACTGAATAGGCGAGGGAGCAGCGTTCATAGGTGTATTAGCAGGTCTTCTCACAGTAATCCAGAGTACTATCACACAGACTTAATTCTGAGCTGGCAAGATGCAGACCTCATACCTGATTCCAGATTTCAGGGTAGCAGCGCTAACACGAAGCACCTTCTGTGGGAGAATGGGGCCAGAAAATATTTTGCAGGCTGGTTGTGAAAGTGTCTTCACAGCCTGTCTTTTGTTTCCTTCCTCTCATCCCCAGCAGTAGCGGCAGATTACTGCCTCTCCCCGAGCCTGGTTCTACTGGAGGCTTCTTCCTGTTTAAAGGGAGTTTTTCCTTCTCACTGTTGCCAAGTTCCTGCTCATTGGAAGTTGTTTTGATTGCTGGGTCTTCTCTGTAATTATTGTAGTCTTTACCATACAATATAATACACCTTGACGCGGCTGTTTGATGTGATTTGGCGCTATATAAATAGAATTTCATTGAATTGAAAATTTTACTTTCTCAGTGATGTCGGTGTCGCCTGGCCTCGCCGACCTCTCCCGCCTCTACCAGACGGAGTTTGTTCGGAGCGCCCGGGCCGTTGGCGTCCTCTGGGCCGTGTGCACGCTCTGCTTTGCTATCATCCAGGTGGTTATCCTAGTGCAGCCGTCCTGGATCTGCACCTCGGATATCCGCCCGCAGCAGGCGAGGCCAGACCCACCCAGCGGCACCCTGGGACTGTTTGAGGTGAGAAATGACACCTGTCCAATCACAGCTGGAATTCAGAATTCAGTTTGTTAATCCATGTATTTGCACATTTGTTTGCATACATGTTGAAATACACACGGATGGATTATCAGATAGCTAGCTCGTTTACCTTACTGAGCATGTGTGTGCCATGGTTTGTCTCTGTATAACTGTGTCCCAGTGTGCTCATGTGTTTCTGTGTGTTGTCAGGTGTGTATGGAGTCGGACTGGCCGGTCCCAGACTGTCGTGGCGGCCTGTCCAGTCTGTCTCCACTGCCGTCCTTCCAGTCGGTGGCGGTGTTGGTGGGGGTGTCTCTCTGGGCGGTGTGGACCAGTGTCCTTTGTCTCTGTCTCTTCAGGTTCTGTGGCGCCGCAACAGTTTACAAGATCTGTGCCTGGCTGCAGCTGACCGCAGGTCAGTCATGCAGATCGGTTGCTGAGCCCTCCAAGTTAGCGTTTTGGCCACCGCCACATTCGTTTTTGAAGCCAGAAGTGAAGCTTGCAGTAATTTTGAAAGAGACCGCAAGAGGGCGCCGCCATACCTCAACCCTATTCTGGAACTCCACAGGAAGTTGGTCTTCTTCGTGAGTTTGTCACTGGGAAATTGCTCGATTCAGTTGCTGAGCTAAATTCTACCCCTGACCCTGATCGTTACCCCTGACAACTGAGAAACGAACATAAAAGGAGGTTAAAAGACCTGAAAATCTAAATAGATGAACTGTAATGAGCACACGAAGACCCACTCCTGCTAAAGGTCACGTGACTTCCGGTACAGAACAACAACTTCCTGTGGAGTTCCGGAATAGAGTTGAGGTATGGCGGCGCCCTTTGGGTTGATTTTCCGGCCTGTAGGTTATCACTTGCACGTGTTTAACTACAGACGACAGTGTTTCTGTAGTTCTCCCCTCCGCCTGTAGAGGTCACCTCTTTTGTGTTTCTGTAGGTTTCTGTCTGGCGCTGGCGTGTCTTTTGTTTCCAGACTCGTGGGAGAGTCCAGAGATGAAAGCTCTTTGTGGCGACTCGGTGAGGGTTCTGCTCGATCATTTTGCTGCTGGGTGTTTATTAGACTGATGACACTAATCATGAATGTGTCTCCAGGTGGGCAGCTTCTCTCCAGGTAACTGCTCAATTCACTGGGCCTACATTCTGGCCCTGCTGGGAGTTGTTGATTATGCCATCTTGGCCACGCTGGCCTTTGTTCTCGCCAACAGACAGGACGCCCTACTGCCACCAGACACCCAGGAGGGTGAGTGTGGGGGGTAAAGGGGGTAAACTCCTCTGACAAGTCTAGTTAATCTCACAGTTTAATACTGAGACTGTTTTCATTGCTGCAGTGACCACAGGTCTGCTGATGACAGCATGAATCACCAGGTGAGTCTCCTCTTCATCTTCTACTAGTCTCACTTTTGTCTTCAGAGCCTCAGATATTTATCTTTCTGTTTATTTCTTCTTACTCTCTCTTCTTAGGGCTGTTTGGTCTTCATTTCCTCAACTCCGCCAGATCTCTTCATCCTCCATTTTCATCATCTGTTTCTACATTTCATGGTACAACTGTCTCCTTCAGCTGCAATCATTTATGGCTGCATGATGTTTCCAGGAGAAGTTATTTAGTGTTGAACAGTGAGGAGGAAAGAGCTGCAGCAGGTGGTGTTCAGGACATTCGGGTGCTGATCCGTCAAAGAAAAATGGTGAGAAAATGAGCGCGATGAAGAGGAGCACTGAGCCTGTTTCAGACCTGCGGTTTTTATCTTTGTGCCCACATCAGTGTGCTCACAGTGTCAGCAGGTGGGACACACCTCTGTCTCATGTTCCGATAGATGCCGTCAGCACAGGTTGCTTATGAGTCGCAGGGCATTTTTTTCTTGCAATATCTCAAGTAACCACTGGGAGCAAAACTAAGTGTTCTCCCTCCCAACAACATTGCCACATAGTAGTGCTTTTATCTACAGTGTGGCAACTAATCAGGACAGCTCGTACTTAGAAAACAAAAATGAGGGTTACCCAAAATTTGGCTTCATGGATGACAATTTTTTCAATAACAAACAATCCTCTGTCTCCCTTTATAAAGCATTGTCCATGGGTTTGCAAATGACTTAATTTCTTCAGATAAAAAGAACTTCCCTGTAGGCTTCAAGGGGAAAGGGTGGTCCAGGAGTGAGAAGCACACTTCCTATGTTGCATAGCATTAAACTACCCTTAAATGTAGATTGTCTGGACTTCTCTGAAGAAAGCAGTTCTTTTCAAATCTTTGACACAAATCTGTATGCAAGGTTTATAGACCGCAAGTACCAATTCACACAGCTTTTTCTCTAAACTGAAGCTTTGGGGACTCTGTTAAAGCTGCTCGTGTGGACTTCGAGGTGAAAATATGAAGCTGAGAATTAGCACAACAGGCCCATTTGAATGTAAAGGTCATAACAGGTCACTTTAATGGATTCAGGTCTGAAGAGGTCTTAAAAAAGGATGAAGAATAAAAGAGGAGGGTTGCTCTGACAGAATGGTAGCTCTGAAGATCAGTGGGCTTATGTTGTATAAAATCATCCTGTCTTATTCCAGAGTTCATTAAGTAAACATCCCAAAGCAACAGTTCGATAGTTTTATTGCTCTACATTGTTTAACTCTACGTGGTTATCCTAGCTTAGCACAATGCTAGAAGCAGAGCGAAACCGTGAGCTAGCATAACCAGCTTTATGTTGAATATGTCTCTTTAGCATAACAGTAGTGTATTCAGCATGAAAAAAATGTCTTATTTAAATTGTGTAGCATACTACAGAGCAGTTAGCTATCAGGAGTCAGAGTGAAGATAGCATTAGCTTTAAGATAAACTCCTGATGTTTAGCTAGGTTAGCCTGCTTAGCATTAGCATCAAGTTCATTTAGATTTGTGTTAGTTTAATGTGGTTAAATGAATGAATTGCCCCAATGAGATAAATAGTATTAGATGGACTGTAAGCACACATTAACTTTGATGTCTTGTTAGTGTCTGGCTTTAATCAACCAAACCTCTTTGATTCTCTTTGTAGCTAACTTGCATAAACGCTGCATCTGAAATCATCCATTCAATAGGTTAAAATCTATTGTTGGGTATGCTACAAAAAATGTATTCTTTCCAGTTATATCTGTAATCCATGCAGATTGAAAGAGAATGGAAAACCATACGTTTTGATACCAAAACAATAATGATGTTACATCTGATTAACTACTCCTTTAGCATTCATTGTTTTATCATTATGATCAGTGGAAAACTGGGACCTTGTGGATTACATACAGAAAAGTTGACATTTTTATTCTGATTTTAAATGAGTATTTGAATTAAATTGTCAAAAAAGAGAGGCAGAAGTATTGCAAACAGAAAATGTAAGAGCGAAGAAAACAGAACAAACAGAATAGTTTATTTTAGTCTAAACTAACGGACTTTTTTAAAAAAAAAAAGAGATGACTGACATTTTCCGATCATTATTAAACTACTTGCTGATCAAGAACACATGATGGGGCGCCTGGGTGGCTTAGTGGTGAAGCCGGCGACCTGTATATGCCATGTTGCGGTGCGGGTGGTGCAGGTTCGACTCCCGGGCTGTCGCCAATTTGCCCACGTGTCCTTCCCCATATCTCTCCCCCCATTTCCTGTCTCCATCCTGCCAATAAAACCGCTATGGCCGTGTGTTGTTGTTTAGACTCAGATTGCTCTGATGTGTGAAGGTGCACCAACCGGAAATAAAACTTCCCTCAGACGTGTTAAACCTAAAGTAACAAAGCTGTTTGAAAATGTAAGAAGTAGAAAGTACAGATATTTGTGTAAAAAGTTTTCACTAAAAAAATACTCAATTAAAATACAGGTACCTTAAAAATCGAGCTAAGCATTTGTAACTCGTTAGTTCCCACCTCAGTAGACAAACACGTATGTTAGCGATAGTAGACACACTGAGTTTGGGGGTGGTCAGGTTGGGGTTGGTTATGGGATTTCAGATGCAGCGCAGTTCTTTGTGCTAAGCTCGGCTAACCACAGAGCTGAAACTGATTGAGAGCGTTAGTGTTTGCTGTCAGCATGACCTTTGACCTGTAAGGTACATATAATAAATGTTTTCCCTTCAGTGTTTTAAATGTTTTTGTTGTTTATGAGACAATGCTGTATCTTTATTAGATTCAGTTTAACTTATTTTTTTATTTTCATAGAGCAGTGCTTTCTTTATTTATTTATCAGGAAACATTTTTTTCTGAATGATCCGAGAATTCTTTCCGTTTAAGTGTTTTATTAAAATGTAACAAAGCTGTGAATGGATTGAGTTATTTCTGCTAATCGTTTGACATGTCCATTTAGTCACCTAGAACCGGATAATTAGAGGCATGTTTGTAATGATATTAAACTATAGATAAACCGTTTTGTAAATATATTTTAAACAGTTAAATTATTTCATGTTTGAATAATTCAACATGGGGTACTCTGAGGTATAAATACTTTGATAAAAGGGCCATTTGACACCAATATGAACCAGAATTTATGAAATGAACATGATGCTTTATCAAATAAGACTTTAAACTGACAACTTAATACATAAACCCACCAGAAGAGTGTTTACTGGGGCTAAAGTTTAAGAGAGTGGTAATATTTTAATAGCTTGAAAAAAAGGCGACTGGATACTTTTTGTTTCTTAAAGATGTTTCACCTCTAAACTGAAAGGCTTCTTCAGTTCTCAAACCAAAAAGTGGCGACTCCCAGGTATTTAAACTCCAGTGGGTCGGAGTCTCCTGGAGGTGGTTGTGACCCACTATTTTGCTTATGATGCATGCATAAGTGAAAGGAGGTGTGGGTTATTACAATCATTGGTTTCAAGTGAAACCAATTTGGGACTTTGCCCAGTTGTACAACTGAGTCTTGTCCTGTTGAGGTGGCCTATAGAGGTCTGAGCACTCTTCACTGCACTGGGCAGCAGATACTATGATACTATGTTGCTGATCTTGTGTTGGGGGGGGGGGGTGGTCCTTGGGATGAAGCAGTTTTATGTCTTAGGGTGTGATTTGGTTTGAAGTGTACTGGGATGTCGTGTTTGAGTTTTTCAGACAGGCCTGGCACATCAGGGATGACAATGTTGTTCCGCTTGTCTTTATTCTTCCTCGTCTGAGTTTGACCTTCTTTCCTGTGTGTCTTGGCTGATCTGATGAAAGCCCAGTTGGGATAACCACATGTTTTAAGAGTTCTCTTCTAAGAGTCCCTTTTGTTTACCTTCTGCCTCAGAGGAAACGCTTTCTGCCTGGTGTTGCAGGATCCTGATCACCCCAAGTTTGGGTTCCAGTGGGTGGTGGGAGTGTGTGGGCTTCTGGTAAACTTCAGTATTGAGGCTTCCCTCTTACTCAATAAGCATCACACAGTCCAGGAATGAAAACCTCTTGTCCCTGGTGTCCTCCCTGGTAAAACTTGTGTATTTATCCACTGAGTTGATATGGCGAGTGAAGGCTTTCTACTTCTTGAGTTTAGATTTTGACCCAGGTGTCATCCACATATCTGCACCAGTGGCTAGGTGCCATCCCTTTGAAAGAACCAAGAGCTCGGGTGACACTGGGGAGCCTTTTCAATGAGAGGTGAAACGTCTTCAAGAAACGGTGACTGGACTTCTAAACTGAGGAAGTCAAGTTGCCTTTTTTCAAGCTCCAGAAACCACCATGACCTGGATGACTGAGAACCTACACAAACATATACGATTGGACTGGAAGCGCTGCCTCCTGCTGACAGAAACAGGATCTGCATCATTCTCCCTTCTCACAACCAGCAGATTCATACATTTTTGGCAGGTACAAAAACAGACAGCAGGCAGCAGTGGAGGTCGACTTTACCGACTTTATTTCTGAGTGTGACACGAATAAAAATTTCACCACAGACAGACGAGTCATCACAAGCTGAAGTGCAGGAACACAACAAGACTGTATACAGAGCTGATGCGCTGTTGCCAAGGTAACCCTCACTTTACACCATCTATTCTGACAGAAGGAAGCTTGATTTAATGGTAAACCTGTAACAATGTGGCCACGTTATAGTAACGAAGAGTTGGCAGGTTTTACTAGTTCCAGAGAGCATTGCAGTGGATATCAGCCAATCAGAGAACTTGAGATGGAGGTTTATTTTCACAGATTCGATTCAGGTGCATGTTTCGAATTTGGTTCACACAATGTGCTAGAACAGTGCTTGCTGAGGCTTATGGGAAATGTAGTGCTTTAGAGATGCCCAAACACAGCAGTTTTATCCTTCCTCCATCTTTTTGCCATTTCTCCGCACTTTTACAACAAACAACCTGATAAACATTCACGAAAGCAGCGGGAACAAATGAAAAAGATGCAAAAATAAAACCCTGAAAGACAACATGTACTCTCCTCACCGCTCCCCTGACCTTCCCTCATCTTCTTACTCCCTCATGTACTCCAGAATCTGATCGACCAGTATTTGTGGGTCGTAGTTCAGGGCAGCTCTCCTCCGGCGCCTGCGGCTCCCATGATTCAGTTCCTCTGCGTCGCCTGTTGATGTGGTGTCGATGCGTTTCATCCTCTGCAGCCCAACCACCTGGGGGTGCAGCTTCTCGCTTTGCTCCTCTCTGTCATAGTCCTCCAGCCTCTTCACTCTGAGGAGGGGAGGGTCGTTGCTAGGCAAAGGGGGAGCCAAGTCATCAAGAGAGCGGCGGGTTCTCCTGTGGGCGGGGCTAACGGGCTGAGCTGCTTGGGCCGACAGGTCCCTCTTTGCTCTGCGACCAGAGGTGGCGACCAAGGCATTGTTAGGGCCGATGCTGGAGAGTATCCCAGCAACCAGCCGCCTAGGGAGGAGATGCATGGCCACCTTGGATTATTATTATTATCATTAATAATAATAACAGTAAAGAGTAAGCAGTTTAATAATAAGTCATTAATATAATATTAAAAAGTCTGTGGCTGTGGGTTGTTGAGTTTTACATTTTTTAATAAGTTTAAAACTGAAACAAATGAAATTAATTAATACAGATGATTAATAATAATAATCTGATACCAGTTCACAAATGGTTTTCTGGCAGATTTTGTTTTGCTGTTTGATGACAAAAAAGATGGAAAACCACAAAATACACCTGAAGACTAGCAAGCAAAAGCATTTTGATGGTGTAGTGAAAACTTTGAAAATGTGCCGCAGCATTTTAGGACCAAGTTTTAAAAGAAAAGCATAAAAGTTCAGCGGGTACAGGGGTGTTCCTATCTGCATATTATAGCTTCATCAAATGCTTTCTGTGCGCTGGATTCATCAATCAAGAAGTGATTTTTTTTAGCCCCAAATCATATCAGAAGCATCCGGAGACGTTCCTGTGAACTGGATCCACTCAGAAGGAAACAACAGATTCAGGTGGCGACAACGTTCGTGCATCAGGATCTGCAATAACGTCTGTTACATCAGCTTTGGTTTCCATTTAAAATCCTTAAAATTCAAAAATCATCAAAATACTTCTAGAATAAAGTTCTTATGTATCCAAAAAAGTTCAAAAGAAGCTTGAATACTTTGAAATATTGAAATGAAAAGAAAGTGTTAAGAAAACATGTTATCATGTCAGAGGCCCTTTGGTGAGCTCACCTCAGCGCGTCCTGGTCGCGGCTCAGTCCCGGTGACACTCGTCCAGCCTGCTGACGTCTCTCCTCTCTCGCTCTTTGTAGCAGTGTCTGAGCCATCCGAGGATCCATCCTAAAAACCGCACTTAATTATTATCGATTACTTTGACCTCTGACTGATACTCTGCGAACCTGAAATTCACCTGTCAAGCAGGGCCTGAGCAAGCTGAGGCTCCACGAGGCCCCACCAAGCGGCCCGGGGCCTTCCCATGCTCATCCCCCTTCCGGTCTCATCGTAGTCGGCAGGAGCGGGGCCACGGAAGTCCCCTGTGGGGCTCTGATCATCCTCTTCATCGTCCTCTTCCTCGACCACTTCCACATCACCGGGACCGACCAATCCCGCGCTCTCTGCCTCGCTCAGCAGGCGGAGCAGAGCTGCCAGATAGGCTGTGGACACGTTTGACTGGTGTTTTAAAGCATGATTTTGATTCTCTAAATAAGCCTGCTAATGATAAACTGATACAGAGAAAAGGGTGAAATGGAAACCACAGAAGGGAAGTAAATTAAAATATATTTTCAGAATAACAGTCCAACTCAAAGAAGGAAAGAAGGAGGTCATAGATCATAATTTACTCCCCAAAAAGGTCATTAAAAAAATGTTAAATCTGAATATTAAAAATGTTAATGTTAATATTCAAAATGTGATTTTATCAGAAGTCTAATACTTATGATTACATTTTTAATATTTCTGACATAATATTGAAGTATTATAAGTCCAATAATGTTGAATAGTTGAAGTAACCTGCTCGCTGCTCCTCTTCCTGCTCCCGCCTCTGATCTCTCTCCACCAATCGCTGCAGAGCCTGGTCCAAGCCCCTCCCCCTCCAGTCATCTGACTGGTAGTAAAGGTCATTGGCTCTGCCTCCTCCCTGTGTGGGAGGATATGACATCATCTGGTCCTCGTAAGGCAGCAGATTAGGGAGGTCTCTGCGCTGGCGTCTGACTCCACCCACTGACACATCCAGGCCATGGCCCCCACCGCGGGGTGCAGGTACTGACTGAGTGGAGAAGACCAGAAGTTACAGCGCAGATTCATTTTTATTTGACAGGAAACACAAAAGCATCCATTTGATGGAGAAACAGTGCCTTTTATCAGATTTACCTGTGCAGGTATATACAATATTAAATAATCTATGAAAATACAAAATACATATCCAAGATAGACGACACAGAGTAATGCCATCCAGTCAATCACCACCATTATTAATACTTTAGTCAATTATGTTGAATTTGTTGAAAATGTTCTCATCTTCTTTCTTCCGTATGTGAAAAGGTCAGTATCATCTGCTTACATCATCACACGTGGACTTAAACAGTGGCCCCCGTATTGATATGCAGCAAATATGGTAGAAAC
>VOQJ01042454.1:0-26514 GCA_015052665.1 Apistogramma diplotaenia | reverse complement strand
CAGTTTCTTTCCCACAGCAATAACCACCCTGAACTCTCACACACACTAACTGCAGCATTAGCTACACCGGACAATATCTATCACTTCTGTAACGTGCAATATCTGAATATCAATCCATATGTATATACTCATATTACCACCACAATTTTAATGTACATATCTTGTAACCTGTATTCTACTCTGTATTTTAGCCTATGCACCGAATGGGAGTGGCCCTCCAATTTCATTGTACAGCTGTATAATGACAATAAAGGCTATTCTATTCTATTATTTATATAAAAAATGGCAATTAGGTCATATACTGTATCAGCATTAGCACTTTACATATGACTGGGTAGTATTAGCAATTTATAGCCAGCAGCCGTTGTTTATGTTTTTATTCAATTTTTTAAGGAAATACATAATTTTCTCTTGTATTTTGATGAGAGTGAAGACATGCTTCTAGTCAAGAAAATTTTAAAGGCCAGCTCTATCGGATGACCCGTGTGATTTTCAGGTTTTTAAGTGAGCCACAGCACTCTTGACTTTGAGAACCCTTGCTGAATGGTGGTATGGAGCATCACTTAAAAATAAAATGTCTCATGTCATGTCTACATAATCATTAAATGATGACACTGACATTACTTTTTCAGTGTCACACTTAAATGAGTTCCCTGTTAGACCAGGACTGGCTTCCAAATTAGATGTGCTGATGAATAGATTAGATACAGTATGGAGGACTGAATAGTTGTCTATTCAATAGCTTAAGCAGCTTAAATGTTATTGGATTTTGTTTACTAATTAAAATAAATACAAGTGAAAACAACTCCAAGACACGACCCCCCAATTCAAGAAAACATTACATTTTATACAATACATGTATTTGCTTTCTTGGGATTTAGATGAGAGAATTCATACCACTCTCATATGGGTTAGTTAAATAAGAGCTTCCACCAGTAAGTGGCTGAAGAAATTGACCATAAAGACTAGAAATAAGGAGGAAGCTAGAGCCACCTCTTCTCATTAATCTTCTCATCCAAGTCTTGTCAGAAAAATCCATAAGCATATTCATCAAGAGTTTACTCCTGAAATTTTTAAGCCAAGACACAAAATCACTCTGAAAGATACAATTGTGATACAAACTTTTTTATTTTTCTTTTTTTTACTTCTTATTTACACAATGTGCAGTGACATAAACATAAGAAAAGACAACTGAAAAGGAGAGGAAAAACTATTTCAATTAAAAAATTGTTACATTTAATTAACAGAACTGCCACACAGTGACGCCACAATGCAGCATCTAGATGCATTCTTCTTGCATTTTATCATGGTGTATCGTGGAAATACAATGTATTCAGTATCTGTGCTGTATCATGATTCCATTTTATATTGCTTAAAGTGCATAAATAGCATCAGACTGTGAGTTACTTAACCAGTTAACCAGTAACGCTTGTGTGTGTGAACTTCTCAACAGTCTTATGTGATGTTTTTGTTGGTGTTTTTTTATTAATGTTTTTCTTCAGGGAACACCTCTGTATGACGGCATAGAAGTACCAATTTGGTTGTAAAATCGCACAGGGTTATAAGCAAATACATGCATGCAAATGATAATTTAGTTTAGCCACATATCTTTGGTTTATACTTAAACAATACATCCTCTTCTCTTACAAATAAGTTCTGCATGACCAAACCTTTGACCAGACAGGACACTGAAAAAACCATTTGCACACACATTGTGAATGACAATGACAAGTGGGCAGACATGTCGTCAGAGTATTTATCATAAAATTAAAATGGATCAAATTTCTCATGATATAGTGCTGTTTTTAATATGACATTGTGTTTGTTCCTATTGTGTTTTCTGTTCAGGCATTTTTATGCCCCTTATGGATCAACGTTATTTCAATTCAATTTGATAAGAAATAAAAATGTTATCTTGTTCTAATATTTAATAAAAACAAATCTTTAAAACTCCAGTGTAATGACTTTAATCTTGTTGAAGGAATCTTTAGTGGAGTCCTGCACTCATGTGGTTGGGTAGATTTGTGTTATATAAAATTTGAACCAAACAACTGAGCATAAAATACAACACATCACATGATTTATGTGTGAATGACATTTATTTTTTACAATGTTACAATTAATAAATGATTTAAGACAATACAATTATACATATCGGTGAATGTCATTAAGATTTCAAATTGTTTGATTTTTGTTAGACCTTTAAGAGACTGGAATTCAATATTTCTGTTAAACTGTACATTACCTATCAATATATTCCTCTGTAAAATAACCACATAATCAATGAAAAAATGTCACAGGGTTAAGCTACAAGGATTAAGAGAAGAAAAAACCCCCACTATATCCTCTAAGATATTTAATCTAAAAAGCAAAATAACTATCAATATACTGAAGACAAATATGAAGCCTGAAGCTTCACATTTGTCTTCAAATGTATATGATGAAGCTACTGGCTGATGGTTTTGGTATAACTTTGAATGAGACTTTGAAAGTACTGCTGCGTGTTTTTTTGGGGTTGAAAAATTACAATGTAACATTTGGGAAAGAAATACCACAACAGAAAAGAGTAGAGACTGGAGAGTACTGCCAGAGCCTGCAGAGGCTGGATGTACTTGCCACGATAGAGGATTCTCCCAGTAGCAAAGATGATCCAGGTCAGGATCAGCAGGAGGAGGCAGAAGGTTATTGCTTTGGCTTCATTGTAATTTTTTGGGAGGTCTTTACCCATGTAGGAGAAAACAAAGCAAAGACCACACAATGATAAAGGCAAAACAAGAGAAATAGATGCTGCTTTAAAATCAATATCACAATCAAGGATGATAATTTTGGGGTCCCAATACATGTCCTTGTTGGTTCTGGGGGTGGCATATGTGAAGTTAATAAGAATGAAAAACGCCTGTGCCATGAATGCTGCAGTAATGAACAGCCACTGTCCGTGATATTTCATCCACCAACTGTGGAGCTTGGGTATCTGTGCTGCTATTTTAAAAATACAAACAATTTGAAAAGAGCGAACAACAAAACATGCTAAGCAAACAGTGAAGAATAAAAGAAATGGTGCGTATCTTAAGATGCAGAAAGCATCTGTTGGTTTGCCAAAATAAAAAAACACACTAATATTGGACAGACCGAGGCAGCTTAAAATAAGAAAGCACATTGGTCCCCCAGCAGATTTGACAACGGGCGTGTCGTAGTTAAGGGCAAAGAGAACAGACAAGGCCAGTGAGATGAAGACCAAGGCAAAGGCACAGACCATGATCACTACAGCCCAAATGTCTGTGAATGGTGTATACTCCACCACCCGCGGATTACATGATGTACTTCCTTCTTCAGACCATTCTGTGTCACCACATTTGATGCACTTGTATGGATCCTCTGTTTTACATAAAAGAACAACAGGTCATTAAATTGACTTTTTAAAACTGGCTCCATTGCACATAATCACCATCAAACGACTAAACCAAGCAGGCTGATGATAGACAAGGTTCGGTCTATATAGAAGTAGGAGGTAGGAAATATTTTATCAGTGCAGTTATAGTTAAATCAGTCTGCATTCATAATCAGTTATTAGCTTGAGGCCACAGATTCTTTGAAGATATTTTAATATCATGCACGAAAACAAGGTGTTTTTATACATGCGCAAGCAGTTATAAATTCCCTGTTACTTCCTTTAATAAGCAGGTACTGAACACAGCAGTTACTGAATCTTTGTTGCTGCTGATGTTTGTGCTGTGTCTAACATTCAGATTCAGATTTCAGGCAAACAGCAACGAATCAGAAAGGGAAGAGCGGTATCAGATGGTGGGTGACGTATGAACACTGACTCAAGCAAAACTATTCTAGGATAGTCCAACAATAAAACAATAGCTTGGGTATGAGCATAATAGGTGGACTTTTAAAGACAGTTCCAAACATTTAAGGAATTCTGTGTTTTCCTGAGCTTTCACTTCCGCTTTAACTTGTCTTATAATTCACAAATTTGCAGTCATAAACCTTGTGATTAGACCAGTACTCTCTATTCAGATTTGTGCAGCGGTGGATTTACACAGAATTAAAATCAATCAATGTGAGTATTAAATCATTTTAGCCTTTCAAAATGCCTTTCTGCCTGAATTCAAGTCAAGACTGACAGAGCTGCTTGTACCCATTTTCCCTCTTATGGAAAATTATTTACCTGTGCTGTTTATATAAGTCCCATATGGACAGATTGTACAATTGAAGCAACAGTCTTGGATTCCATCTTGTGTTTTCTTGTACCCTACATCACATTCTTCAGAACACGCTGAAGTAGGTATCTGCAGACAAAATTTATTTTTGGAAAAATTTCGGACAGGTGAGAGAATACGGTGAAGGCGAGATAAACAAATAGGGAATTTCTGTAATAAAAGCATTCAACATTTCAAATATGAGCATGTTTTGTAAATGTTAATTCGATTTTTAATTAGATTTGCATATTATTGCATATGGGAAGACATCTTTTCAAATAATCCAATTACCATCCACAACCAGACACACAAATACACATACAAGTACTGAGAAATGCAAAAAAGGTATTTTTAATCAGTGAATCAAATAATTTCAAAACTTACTTGCCCTGTTGTTGTGTGCCACTTAATTTTGGTGCTGTTGATGGATAAACTAGATGATCCATCAAATTTATAATAGCCAACCTCTTCAATATCACCACTTTGGTCCCAAAAAACTATTGCATAGGATCCAAACACAGGGTCACCATTCTCATCAAAATGAACAGAGTAGTTTAAAAGTGTGAAATTTGACTTTTTCAGCTCTGTAAGAACCTGATGTAGACACACAAAGATTAGATTATTAAGATGCGTTATTTTATATGTTACACAATGTGCTAATGAAAATACATTTTTGTGGTTATCTGTGGTCCTGGTAGAAATAGTAAGTAAACCATTCATTTATTTGCTTTTTGGCCTTTCAAATTAGCAGGTTTGCACTGTCACACGTTCTCCAGTTATGAAACACTGCTGGAGTTAAACACATTAATGCCTTCATCTCATCACATTTGGATTATTATCATTTCCTTTCCTTGGGTCTCAGCCAAAAGTCCACTTCCCACTATCAGCTTGTTCAGTTATCAGCTGCCAGATTTTGAGAGGCAAAATCACATCACTCCTATCCTGAATTCACTACACTGGCCACCTGTTATAGAATTGCTTTTAAACTCTTGTTAATTCCTTTTGAAGCCTCACATGGCCTCGCTCTGACCTATTTTATAGATTTACTCAAAGCATTTTGAATAATTTGTACCTTTTTGACGAGTGTTCTGATATCATTTTTGTTCTGTGAGGGTCTACTTCACAGCATCAGTATAGGCTTGTCAATAATATCTCAAATGTTCACATGGGTGGATCAAAAGTTAACTCACACTTGTTTCCTACAGAATCCAACTGATGTTTGCTTATGTCACTCTAGGTGCTCACATACTTTTTCAGCATCATGTATACTGAACGTTTGAATGATTTTGAATATGGAAAAATCCCACACAATCCTTTCAAAGGAGGTGTGAAATCAGTATACTTGCCATGTAGGGGTAGACTGTGATGTTGTCTTTACATCTGCCGGCTCCACATTGTAAGGTATTGTGCAAGGCATGAGCAATGGAATACACAGCAGAATAAACACAGATGGAGAAGGATGGGTCTGCATCAATGATTTCCTCAGCACTGAGGCTACTGCAGTTGCAAAGCTGATTGCATAACTTCTGTGCTGCATTTTCACAGTGAGTCTGGGCTTTGAGAGAATGAATGAACTCACTGAAACCAGGTATAGCCATTTTAGGCTCAGCAACTCCAAGTACAGTTCCAATAGCTTTGATTCCTTTTATCTGGTCTTGTATGTTTTTGTTTAAAGACCACGCATCTCCAGCTATCCACACCTTGTTTGTCACATGTTCTTGTTTCACTGACTCCATGAGCTCTTCAACAGTCCACTCAGGTGCAAAAACAATAATGATGTTTATGTTTTGTGCATTAATGTATTTAAACATTTGTTTGTAATCTGTGTTTTGATCAAGGTCTTTGGCGTACGCCAGGCAGATGCTAGTGCCCTGAATTGATTTTACAAATACGTCCAGTCCATCTGTGCCATAATCATCATTAACATAAAGGAAAGCAACCCATTTCCAGTTGAATTCCCTCAAAATGCTCAAAATCACTTTGACTACATCTTTATTGGGATGCACTGTTCTCATGAAAGAGGGAAAACTCTGTTTTCTTGAAAAGACTGAACTGGAAGCTCCATAACTGACCTGTTAAAAGAGTAACAGAGAAAATATCACCATAATTACTCACAATAATCTATCATTTAATCTATATTGGTGATGGTAATTTTCTTAACTTTGACAATTAATCTTAGTATTTTTAACTGCAGGATTTTTTTTAAATCAAAGAAATAGACATGAGATATTTTTCTTACTACATATCTGGTTTCAAAATGTTAAAGTACAGAACAGTTCATAGTTGTACCATAGGAATGAGATCCACCATGAACAGTGGGGCTACAGCCTGTGCCTGTGGGCTTGTATAGGTGCCGACCACCCCAATCACTTTAGATAAATTCCAGTGTGGCTTTTCCAGAGGATGGATTAAACCATTAGTAGAGATTAAACTTAAAGGTCCTGGGAAACTGACAGTATCGGTGCAGTGGTCAAATATTTCATAGCCAAGGGACACATTTGGGAGCAGCTCGGTTGAGTTGTTGATTTCTTCTACAGAGAATCTCATCATCTGAAACCTCCGATAACTGGACAGAATAAAAGGGGCACTGTGGACAGATGAACAGTGGTGAATTCAGTTCCAATAATGTGTGTACACAGGCATCCCCAAACAGTTATGAATTAAAATAAGATCATTTTTATTTTAAAATAATTAGTGCTAAATAGACTGAGGTCAGTAATGTAGACTAAGTTAATCAAAAATGTTGATAATCCAGTAATTAATTTTACTGTCTTAAGAGAAATGTGTATCTAGCTGTTAAACTCGAGCTCAAAGCCAGAGAAAGTGAACAATAGCCTTTTTGTATATGTGTGTTATTAGTTTTATCATGAGAAGGCATCCAGTGCACTATAACTTACCTGGAGCAGTCAATGACTTCTGGTCTGTCGCGATCAAAAGAGCTATCAACATGATGAATATCAAAGAGTCCACCTATCAAATAATCTCCATCTAGCTGAAACTCAGAGGTTGGCCCAGCGCACTGATCAAAAGCATGTAGAAAAGAGCCGAGGACACACAGATAAACCACAGTGTATTTCATCCTAACACATCTATTTGCCAGTCTATGTGAACTCTAACTGAATTTGAGACTGCCTGAAGTTATGAGACACTGGTCGAGGCTCTGTGATCATTTTCATGCCACACCAATGATGAATACCTACGGTTCAAAAATTCACAAATCAGTATGCAAAAATCATTCCATCGAATGCAGCAGCATAATGCTCCTGTGCCTCATTAATCTGAGATGGCAAGATGCAAAACTGATGTATTATTTTTTTGATTCAGGCAATCTGTTGTTGAATAGCTCAAGTACTGAAAAATATTAATAAAGAAAGAACAAACTTATATTGTTTCTTTGTGCTTCCATGAATACTCACAAAATATGAAGGCAAGGCTCAAATGTACTGATTTTTATATTGTATTGTTTATGGAGGTGCTTGAAAACACACAACCACATTTTGTTACGTTATTTCAGGACAATCAGTTAATTGGGATTAGTGGCAGTCTCTCTGAATTGTGCAAATATCCAGTGCATTAAATCCACTAGTTTAGAAGTACATTAAATTTGCCATGAATGGGCCAAACATAGGCTAAAAAAAGAAGAAAAAAAAACAACTGTACCCAAGAGAACAAGTCCTGGTTTAGAACTGATTTATTTAGCTGTTTCCTGCATTCAACTTTTGACATAAAATCGATGCTGACAAATGCAGGGAAGCATAATGGGACACTAATTTAAAAACTTGTAAAAGACCAAGAGGTTCTTGGTTTTCATTGGCTTAAAATATTCGAATGGATACTTTTTTCTCACCTTCAGTTTATTCAGGTCACAAATCAATCAAGCACACAAATAATTGTTATAATGCTTTCTCACAATTTTTAAACCAGCATGCTAATTTTGTTTATCAAGTTGAAAAAACTCAAATGTTTTAATAAAGCATAGAGAAACCACATGGAAAGAAGAAGCAAACATATTTTCACACATCAGGTGTCTGTCAGAGATATGAGGGGAATGCCGGCTCGTCTCTGATGGGAAGCTGTTCCCTCTCTTCCTACTGTTGCACACCAGAGGACAGTGTTTGCATGAATAAATGTTAGCAGGGCTTAGTACAAAATTTAAAAACAGGATAACACGGCACCACAGCACTGATATTAAACCAGCATAAAAATAACATTCAGAAAACTGCTTCAAGAAAATCAACTGTTGCTATGGAAGGATTGTCGAGTCATGTTTAGAAAAATGCATGTTGTTCTCTTTGATGTATTTTCAGAAGTCTTTGCTACTGACATGACCTTTGTGTTACAGGAATGACGTGAAGATGAAGCTGATAAGCTAACCAAATACATGCAGAATTATTAAACTTAGAATTGTTGCGTTCTCCTTAAAAAGCCACATCTTTTACTAAATGAGCTTTGCGTGACGATCGTTCAGCACACAGGTTGTTCTAAAGAAAATCATTTGCAATTTCTCTGGGCAACCATGCTGGACTCTCACCAGAATTTGAATTCAGGCAATTTCCTTCGGCTTGGTAGGAAGGGATGGGCCCTCATCGTCAGGAGAAATAGGATACTGGATGAGTTTGTGGTTTTCACATTCTTTCATCTGATTTGAACATTGTCCGTCTCACAAACACTGAATCACCAAGGTAACACATAGGGCCAGGGTTTAAAAAGCTGAACTAAAATACGTTTATTTTATGAATGGATGATCAAGGATGATTATTTTGGGGTCCCAATACATGTCTTTTTGGATCTGGGGGTGGTATATGTGAAGTTAATAAGATTGAGGATTGCATGTGTCACAAATGCCGCAGTAATGAACAGCCACTGTCTCTGATATTTCGTCCACCAACTGTGGAGCTTGGGTATCTGTGCAATTTGAAAAGAGCGAACAACAAAACACGCTAAGCAAACAGTGAAGAATAAAAGAAATGGCGAGTATCTTAAGATGCAGAAAGCATCTGTTGGTTTGCCAAAATAAAATAAAAAACACACTAAGATTAGACAGACCGAGGCAGCAGAGTTGATAGGAGGTGTGTTGTAGTTAAGGGCAACAGACAAGGCCAGTGAGATGAAGACCAAGGCAAAGGCACAGACCATGATCACCACAGCCCAAATGTCTGTGAATGGTGTATACTCCACCACCCGCAGATTACATGATGTACTTCCTTCTTCAGACCATTCTGTCACCACATTTCATGCACTTGGATGGATCCTGTTTTACATAACAAAAGGACAAAAGGTCACATCATATGAGAGACGGGCAGAAAATCATGAGGGAATTGTTCAAACTGTTTGAAAATGGCTATATGGCTTCCAGGACTGATGGACAGCAACAAATGCTTCTCTGAGATCACTGTTGATGTCTTTCTTATGCATAATCATTGGCACACTGCATCCCAGTGTAGTAAGTCGTTCTGTTGTTCATGTGAGGTTGTATTTACCAAATGTTAAGACCTTGTATTAGGTTTTTACCATGACTATTAAGCTTTTACTGTCTGTGCTGCATTAGGTAATTCCAGGCAGCAGGTTTCCCCTTAAATCTGCATTTTAGCTCCGCCCCCTCACACCTATTGACAGGGATGTATACTGACTCTGTACGCAGCTTGTGACTGAAACACTAAATCCACTGCTGTGCTCCACAATAAGCAAATATTGACTGTATTGTTTAGCAAATGCTTGTTGCTTCTGATGGTCATCCTGGTATGATGCAGCCTGTCAGAAAGCCGTCTTAAAGGAAGAATGGCCTCATATAGTTGAACTGAGGTGCACCACAGTGCAGGTAAACAAGGGATAAACAGGAATTTTTAAAACCATAACTCGTGCAAAGTTGCTTTAAAAGAAGATAGAGCTTCAATAGAGTTTAACAGGTCCTGGGAAACTGACAGCATCTGTGCAGTCTTCAAATATTTCATATCCAAGGGACACATCTGGGAGAAGCTCGGTTGAGTTGTTGATTTCTTCTACAGAGAATCTCATCTGAAACATCCGATAAGTGGACAGAATAAAAGGTGCACTGTGGGCACATAAAGGACAGTTTCAGTAATGTGTGTACAGAATAAATACTTGCCATTCTGGCCATCATTTTTATTTTAAAATCCTTTACAGCTGAATGGACTGAGGTCAGTACTGTACAGTCTGCTTTTTTTGTAATACAGGTGATCAAATATATACATGTTTTTTATTTATCAGGTATTTTTCCTTTAATTACAAAGAATGGAGGATTTTATACTCATTTCACCACAGATGTTTAGTGTTATGAGACAGCACAGCAATGGCTAGAATGTGGTCTGTTTAAAAGGTGAGTTATGAGTTATGAAATTTGATTAGGATACAGAAGGACACTGGATAAAAGTCTACTCTCTTTCATGAATACCTATAAAATATGAAGCCACGATTGTACTGTTCAAAGGGACACAGCCTCTTTAATAGCATTTGGAGTGAAAAAATTACACTTAAGTTATTAAAATCAAGTTTTTGTTTATAACTGTAGCACAAGAAAATAACATGCAATCCATGAAAAACATTTATCAGATCAAGAACCCAATTTAGCAGTTTTACGTCCATAACTTTCAACTGAAATAATTTTTTAACACTCAATAACAGTATGGTGTTTGGATGAAATAAAAATAATCTCAAAAAATTATATTTTAAAATATATAGATATATATACACACACAGTCCCAGACAACCTTTTGAAACAAACGTGTTTTTTTTTTTTTTTACAGGAAAATGTTTTGATCCCTTACTACAGTGCTGATCAAAGTTTAATAATCACAGATTTGCAGCATTTTGATAGAAAAAAAAATCAACAGGTTCATAGAAAATGTGTGATCGCCACCCACGTCATCCATTTGTTATAATAAAAGCTCTCAATCTGTGTTTTCTTACGTTTCCTCTGAAAAAGAAAGAGAACAACAGTTTGCTTGGAATGACTACATTTAGCACAACTCTTTTCAAAGATTTTACACAGAATGTGAAGGACAACAACAGCTAGTCTACAGATGCCAAATGAGCCTCAGTCTTTGAAACATGTAAATATTTCAGAGATAAGGGTCACTGGGGCAAACTTGCTTGCTTGACTGCTCTCAGATTAGCCATGTTGTGAATTTATCTAGGGTACGGTTGTTATGGTTATGCACTTTAGGACAATAAAACCCATTTACTGGTTTAAAAATCTGAGGCAAAGCAAAGCTATTGACTTGCTCTTTCATGCTAATTGCTCATTGATCCAATTAGTCTCCAAGGTAATTACACCCAAATTAATTCTTAAATTTTACATTATCCCAGTATCCCGTTTGTTAAACTCTACAAAGGCGCAAAAGTAGAAAGAAGTAACTTATGGTTGACCCCAGACTATAAGAGACTAAATTACTTGGGATTAGTGACGCTCTCCTGGATTTACACAATTATGCGGGGTGGCTAACTATTCAAAGATACAATCAAAGTTTTTAAATATTGTGCTGGGTGTAATTTATCTGATAGATTAACAAGTGTGTGTTTTTCTGCACTTCATGGATGCACATTCAGGTGAAAAGTGACCAATTTCTCCAAGTATCGTCATTTAGAACAAGGGACAGAGTCATCTGTAGTCAGAGCAGCAGGATATTCTCATCGCAAAGATGAAAATTTTCAATTTGAAGACTCTTGCATTTCCATTAACAACTTTACTTGTACTTTAAATAACTTTAAGAAATGAAATTTTATATTTTTATTAAAAGTTGGTAGATATTAGAGAAGGACAGTCACTGGAATAAACCAGCGGAAACAAAGGAAAAAAAAATCACTCATTTTAACTGCAAATATTTTTCAGTTTTGATGACTTTATATTTCCCCTGTAGGGTTAACAAAAAGGCAAAAGGTAGCACTGAGTCTCAACTATTACTGAGTAACTGCAAACCAATCCTCAAAGAAAAAAAGCTTAATAGACAAAGGCAATAATTTTAGTCTAATTTGATCCATGGTGCTCATATCCTCATTCAGCACTGAGAACACTGTGGATCAAAACTTGTATTTTTCATGTTACTGCTCAGCTGACAAAAAGAAAATACATTTCTAACCTTCTTCAATCCCCACTGACTGTGGCCAATCATTTTTAAACGCGACAAAGAGGAAGGGAAAGTGGGAGTTTATTGTTTTTTTTAACTAGCAAAAGCTTTCCCTGTGTCGTCCTTGCCTTTGTATGTCCTCTTCCCATGTGTGAAGGGTAGGTATCTGTACTTGATCATATGCTAGAAAAGATGAGAAAGTAAAAAAGTGAATTAACATTCATTTCAAGGTTTGTGCAAATATTTTTAGTGACTTACTTAGCATGCACAACATATAACATCAAAATACAAGACAAAGTGATGGATTTCCTTAAAATTCTGATTTAAAATAAACAACACAGGCTGTTGACTATAAACTGCTAACACTATCCAGTCATATGCAAAGTGCTAATGCCATTAAGTGACCCACCCGCCACTGTGACACAAACTTCAATAGAAGAGCAATAAACTTTGGTCAGAGTAATAAGTAATATCACAAGCTAACCACTTTCTGTTACAAGTTTTATATAAATAAACACATTTACATACATATGTAACTGCACATACTTGTGAGTAATTTCAAACTGAATTTCTGTTATTGCTGCGGCCCACCTGCAGCGCCTTTGCAGCCATCAGGGGGCTGCGGCCCACACGTTGGGAAACAATGGTCTAATCCAAACAATTTTTGGACTGCAATGATTGTATTACACTACACTGTAGGCCCTTTCAGACCAAACTGTTATAGGGACAGTGGGGAACTCACGCTTCAACAACATATCTTACTTACCCTAATCTGCCTCTTCATGGTGATGCAAAAGAGCATGATGAAGTACATTACAAGTATAGGCCAAAATACTGGCACATTAAAGGCATCAAAAAATGTGCAAATCATGGCGATGACGATGCCTTTTGTTGCTGAATGCCTGAAAAGGAAAGCAACAAACTCTGAATAATGTCACAGTTAAAAGCTTTGTTAAAAAAAGGAAGCACAATTCATCATTACCATGTCTCGTATACCGTGGAATCTTATATGTCCTAAATTAATTTAGCAGCATGGAAACAGCCCTGAAAAGCCAGGATCAAAGAGCTATCTTAAGCAACAAGAGTAAGGAGCTGATGCACGGCCTCTACAGACTGAATCCATTCTGACTACTCAGAATTACAATGAAATTCTAGGAGAAGGCAAAAAGCTCCTTTAAAAGAGATCCATGTTTTAATACTAATTAAATTCAACTTGAAGCATCCTAAGGTTATAGCATGGATAAAGTGATTAAGACATCTTGGAAATGTATTGTGCACCAAACTCAAAAGATGTTTACTCTGAGTGACTAATCAGACTCAAACTAATGAATGATAAAATGCTGTGATCATGTCAGTGTCATTTAAGACATCCATAAAGTTGCCACACTGGCCCGAATGCAAACGCAGATATCACATTACACAATGGTGGCCAGTCACACACCAAGTAAAGTGCATTTGAATAGACAGGAAGCTAAAACTGGAACTTCACTTTTGTCACGCTGTATTGTAACAAGTTTATAGCTCAACAGTTTGAAACTACACTGCAGACTGGAAACGCTTTTAACAGTCAACCACAGCGTGAGATCTTTCTCGTAAATGGGTCCGCCACTGGTGGAATACTCTCTCAAGAACTGAACAGCAAATTTGATTTTAATTGTTTGCCAGTGTACCCAAGAGAACTGGTGCTGGTGCTGTTTTCAAGGAAAATGATTACAAATTATTATTATTTTATTTTTTCCTTCTGCCTTCTACTTTTACCCAGTCTAACTAGATACTGGGGGAGAGGGGAAATGTATAAAAGCATACTGGGACAGAAATTTGAATAGAAGCTTAAAATCTCTAGTTCAGACAGCGAGTCTCCAAACAATCATTTGACATCATATGTTAAGTTAAGAAGATGAACATGGAAAGGGAACGCAAAATGATATTTTCATGCATCAGGTACATGTCTGATTTATAAAAATATATCAAGCCAAAGCTTGTTTCCTCTCTTTGTTCTTTAGTATGTAAGAGGACACAATATTTGTATAAACAAATCAGATCCAAGGCCCAACACACAATTTAAAAGTAGTCCAGCTGATGCTGCTACTGATGCTAAATTACCAGTGGGTTTGTAAGTGAAATTAATTGCTGCTGTAAGTCAGTAAATAAGTCAAGTTGTGATTTTAAAAATAGAAAGAAACGTGTTTGTATTTAACTTATTTTTAGATGTGAGTGTTATAGACTTTGTGTGAAAGAAGTAAAGCTGAATTTGAGCAAATAAGATGCAATCAAAATGCACAAAAAAGTATTAAACTTTCTGACTGACTTATTTTCCCCTATTTGCTTTACCCATTACTAAATGACCTCTGATCTTCCAGCACACAGGCTATTGTAAAGAAAATAATTTGCACTTTCCCTGGGCAACCATGCTGGACTCTCACCAGAATTTGAATTCAGGCAACCTCCTGATGAAGGGGCGGAACTCCTCGTTCTGCTTGGTAGGAAGGGATGGGCCCTCATCTGCAAGACATATAGGTTACTGGGTTAGTTCACATTGTATAACAACAACAACAACAACAACAACTTATATTTATGGGAAAGGCTCATTCCAGTCACATATAATAAAAAATGACTAACTCAGAAAACTTTAAGGGACCAAACAGTCATTACTGTGACCACTTTGTTTCTGAGAGATCACTTGCAGATCAGCAGAGTTCTGTTATGAAACTTAATTTCCTTTGTTGTCAGGTGAGATATGGAGCTCATTTGTGTTTATTTGGATCCATCCATCTCACTGCTGAGATGCAATTTCAAATGTGCAAGTGTGAAATAATATTCTGTTCTTCCAATAACTATTGGGAAAGCTTTCATATAAAAATGAAAAGCTACTGACACACACACACACACACACACACACACACCTTTGCTTTAACTGATTAACTAACCAAAAGTCCAAATGAGCATGTCAATAACTCCCCATGAGGTAGCCTACCTCCACAAACACAATATGTCCACATCACAAACTCTATTTTAATGAAATTGAGTCAACTAACCTTCGTCAAGCAGTGAGGGATCCACTTTTGGCGACAGAAAAGCAATGAACAGGTTGAGATGGTAGATTCCCAAAGCATATGTTACTATATACCAACCCTGAAACGCAGCATCAGAAAACAACCTCATTAACGCGCATATTTGCTAGCGGAAAAAATAAAGACCAAACAAGTAAGAACATTTTAAGGATTTAGACAGGTTGGTTGTAAGAAAAAAAATTAAAAACAGACATCACAAAAGTGGGACAAGTTGCACAAGAACCATGTTATATAAACACCTGCTGCAAAGACATCACCCCTTTCAAAACAAAGCAATAATAAAAATAAAGTACTGTACTTTAGATGAACTAATCCAATACTTTCTTTTTAATGAAGAATGGATAAAACAGTAACACCTTAAACACCTTAATGCACAATTATGATGCAATTCAATAAAGACTACAAGAGGTGAATGAAGATCTCAAACTTGATAAAGGTAGTATTTATTACAGGAAAAGTGAATAATCATAGAATTTACAATTCCTCTTGTTAACATTTTCTGAGTTGGCTAATTAAATAATAATGATAAATCTGAAAAAGACAGAAATAAATAATTACCTGTAGTAGATACACTCTGATCATGTAGACAGCAGTAAGTAGTAGAGTGGCTGCCCATCGCACTGCATAGAATGGTGTTGACTTGTCTAGCCATGACTGATAGACCTGTGACAAAAGGGAAAAAAACAAAGCATTTCAGACGTGCTGAAAAACAAATTTTCTTTTACACTTACAATTCTTCTGGTTCTATATAATTCTGTTGATCCTATTTTGAATGTGGTAAAAGCAAATGTGATAAAAACACGAAACTGACCTTAATGATAACCAGCAGATGTCTGGCAAATAAGATGAGGTTCATATCTATTTGTACTAAGCCATCAGTTTTGATACACTTAAATTTACAATCCAGTTTTATCAATTTGTGTGACTTTGTGTGATAGAATGATAAAGGGCTGAGAGATTTGTTTAGAAACATTGGTATCAGCACAGAATTTTCAGTATCAAAGTATCCACAAATTTAAGCTCTGTTAAATTACTTGTGTTTGATCTGAGTTATGGGCACATTACCTGTCCAACTCCTGTGAAAAAGGCAGCAATAACAGAAGGTTTCCCATGGATCGACTCCCCAGCACTGTCCCCTTCTGACATTCTTAAAGGGAAAACAAAACATTTTGATTAGCGGTGCATGAATTGAATCTACTTTAATAAGTGTACTGCACAGTACTCAGCATGACCAAGTCTATCCATCAAGCACACTTGCACAAAACAGAGGTATTCAATTAGTAAGTTTTACCCTGTAAAATTAAGATTTGTGACAGACTTTACACAGAACCACAAATTTGGAACAGATTTTCTTTCAGTCTCTGCTGCTTGTATTCTCTAACCTAAAATAAATAAATGAATCGACATAAACAATTGTCTGGAAACAGCTGTATCTGCAAAGTGCTTATGTCCAGTCCACGGGTCAATCAGAGTGATCAGATGACTGCCATGGCGAAAATGGTCAAGATGACAAAATCTAGTATTATTTTTTCTTTGAATAACCAATCTAAATAATTATTTCTGTTAATTGAATCCAACCACAGGTTCTGTTTTGGAATAATTACTGATGATCGACATACATCATATGTTTGTCGATTGCGCACGACAACTACATTTATATCCACTGGAGCTTAGATTCTTTTAAGTAATTGCACATTATACTTTAGGACATTTTGTTTTATCTTAGCGGAAAGATGGACCGTGAAGAATTGTGGTTGTGGCTAGTTAGCATTAGCCGCATAACTATAAAACAGGTTTAGGAACTCGGGAAGACATTTAGGACGCCATATATCCTAAAACAGGCTCTCTGACAAACTGAAATGTGGTTGCGATGGAAATCAAAAATTGAAAATTTGTTACTGACGTTTCATCTGAGATATTATACTAAATGTTAGCTTACAAATTATCCATGAAAGCGGCGCTAGCCAAGTGTAAGTGACCTTTGGCCTGAGTTGCCGTTTAAATGGGTGATGTAGTTTTTGGTTCGGCTTCAGTTTACCTCTCTCGGGCCTAAAATAAAACTGCGCAACTACATTTCCCACAACTGCAACTTAGCACGCGTAAACGTATGTAAAGAGAGTTTGTAGTTTTTTCTTCACCCCATGTCCATCGCAAGAATGGGTTCCCGGACACATTTGAACTACAAATTCCAGCAATAAATTTAAAGAATTGACAACTCACTTCCGGTGCTACGTTCCCAACAGTTTCACAGCTAGTCGGCTAGCACAGTTATTAAAATATGACTATTCTATATTAACCGCGTCCACATTCAGTGAATGATGCAATCACAACCGATGTTGATTCTTAGATTCAATGCCCCTTTGTGTCTATAAGCTGTACTGGCAAGTGCGACGAAAACTGTCAATGAGAGCTCTTTCTTACCTGATACGGCCGATGTGACTCTACCCGGCTCTACCTAGCTAGCTAAACTAGCCACTTTGGTGGTGCGTACACGTCAGTACTTCCGCAAGGATTCGAAAATACCGCAGACTGGGTAATAGAACCCCGAAAAGGCTTTACTATCGATGCCTTGAGCAGATTACAAACGCACTCAAGGGAATTCGCTACCTGTACTTAAAAATCAAAAAATTAAAATTTAAAAAACCCGCAGCCACTGACTTCTGAACCTTATTACTTTGAAAAAGAGGCAGTAGGAAAGGCAGACATTTTAACCAATTTAATTTTAACAACAGCAGAAACGAATGAACATTCATGAACAGAAACAACAGTAAACATCGTATTTTCTCTCAAAAAAGAAAAAAATAGAATAGAATAAGAAAACAAAGAATTATTTTTATTTACACTGTCGTGATACATAATACTGAAAATCCTAAATGATTTAATTGCATTAAAGTGCTCTCTTTCTCTGACCATTTGTAGTACTAAGATGAAAAATTCTCTTTGTGAGAATGGGCCTTCGAAAGGGAGGTCAATCTTTTGCCCTTTTGCAAGTCTAGGTCAAGAACATGTAACACAATAAGAGAATGATTCATCATCATGGATGGTAATCTAGAAAAACAAGTGGAATGTTATTAAATTCCTACAAACAAGTGCCATGAAGATAAGCTACACAGTCAACTATAATCAATTTAAAAGACCCTTGCCCTGCAAGGTTTTCAAAATACAAAGAGAAGGACAAAAATGCTACTCATCTAGTTTTCTTGATGGACAGGGATAGCTTAATAACCATTCACAAATCTAATTAAATCCCTGGTATTAAGATATAATACTGTATATGCTTTGTTTTGTTTTGTGTTACCCATTTATTTCCATTTATAGTAACACCCATTGTGTTACTGTAAAAGAATGAACACCATATTTTCTAAAACCTAATAAAAAGTATAATCAACACCTAATTTTGAATAATAAGTGTTAGTGTACACACTATTAACATCAAAGCCCATAATTTTTTTTTTCATTTTTACGCATAAATGATAACACCACACTGAACCACAGGTCATCACATAATCATAGCCACTGAAAATACACAACTGTGTTCCCATAATCAAGGGTTTGATTTACCCAGTTATCGTCATTCATTTCAAACAGGAGATACATCATTATTTCCAACATCTAGTCAAAAACATTTACAGAATACAGTATATACATTTGTACAAGTGAAGGACAACTTAAAGAAAAAATAAATAAGCCAGATGAGAACTTGTTTTGACATCTAAACACAGAAATTAGTGATTTGTCTGTTTTGACATTTGTGTTGTTGCAAACAAAATCATATGAATGCTATAAAAGAAAACGGTATTAACTATTGCACAGTGCGCCCATCAGCTGCTTCTGCACTCATTAGTGTCCCAAAATATAGCCCAGAGCACATTGTGTGTTAAGCATTGCCTTGACAGTGATATTGTCACAATGGTTTTTGCTTTAAAGACTAAAGACATAAAGACATTGTGTGTTATCTTCAAATACCAGACGGAACAACTGTTCAAGCGCAAACTTCAGGCTGCACACGAAAAGTGCGTGATCACACTGAAACTCAAAGTTGATCACAGAAATATGACATCGTCACCAAACACATATTTAGCAACCCTATTCACATGGTTACACTGTGATACGCTGATGCTGACAGTAATTTTGTGGGAAAGATGACCCAAAATGATGTTTGGTCTCAGTGAATGTCACTTTCCATGAATTCCTCCTTGATCGAGTGCTTGCCCCGTGACACCTTGCAGTCGGGCATGTCAAAACCAAAGTCAGCCCACTCATCCGCACCTGTCATCCCCGATGTTCCGACAACACCGGACCTGTTGGGAATAGTGATGGTGTGGCGGACGCGAAAGTGCACAGCCTCCATGACTCGCTGGCGTTGCAGTTCCCCGCCAGTAGCCCCAATGGCTGCCATAGCAGAGGCAGCCATGTTGCTACTGGAGCGAAGCAGCTGCTGCCCGTGATAGTCATGATGAGAAGAAGTAGACATCTGGAGGGGAGCACCTTGCTTCATGTCCTGTAGACCTCGCCAGATGACAAGGCGGGATTGCTCTGGTATCTTTAGTGCACCTAAATCCTAGTGAGGGCACACAGACATTGGAGCGTTAGAATGTAACAAAAAGCAAAAACAAAGCAAAGACAGGGCATGTCTGTCTCCATCTAATTGCTTGGAAATGCAAGCTTACAGTATTAAGACTTTATTAGTTTACATTTCTGCTTCATGTCCATCACTGCAATTAAAATCTTAAAAAAATATATATATATATGAAATAATGTTTTAAAGATTTTAATTGCAGTAATATATATATATATATATATATATATATATACATACTTTTAAACCTCAAATACACATTGCATTTCTTATTGTGTTTGTTATTTCTACTGCTAGATGCTATGTGCAGAAGCAAACCGGTTACCTCCATGGACAGTGTTTGGAGATGGTAGATAGACTGGAGGCCTTGGGAAGTGAAGTACTCAATGAAGTTCTGACAGCCCAGACTGGTGAGAAAACTGTATGGGGAGAAAAGAAGGCCTGCTTAGACCGCAGCTAAAAGCTAAACCTAGGACTAAAATACAAACATTAGTATTGAGAAAATCTGAAATAGAATGTAAAGTACTTTCAACATTTACTGTAGTTATCTCATTATGTACACAAGCACTTATAGTTATTTTAAAACACTGAGTAGGAGATTTAGGGCACAGATCTCGCCTATAGGGTACAGAAACTTTAAACCTGGAGAGCTGTAGTAAAAGTAAAACCATAAACATACATTTATGCAATATTAATGATTCATAAGGCCATCATTTCTTTGATGAAGAAGCTTTATTATAAATACAAGAATGTTAAAGTTTTGGTAACATACAAAGTACCTGGAAAAAGAAGCTAACTGTACAATTTAACGGTTTAATTAACATAATAGTTTGCAAAGCAAAAAGATGGACAAATGCCGCCGTATCAAAAAGGTTCAAATTCCACGAGCATGTCTGATGACTGCATTGACAGAGTAGCTCACAGAGTAAAAGTAATAAAAAAAAAAAGAAAATAATTTTAAATTAAATAGAAAATAAACATTTCTTTTGAAGAAAATTTGCTGCATTGCATTGCAAAGAATGGCTGTTTACACAGTGTCAGTGTGAAGGAATTTAGATCTAAGTAAGACACACAGTTTCTGCTTTTCAGGTGCAGGGAACAAATTGATAGCAGTGGTTAGGCTGTATTATTTAATGACAGCTGATCAACATGTGATTTAGACACTTAGCATATGGATCTAGCAGATACCTTAAGTAAAAAATATCCATCTGTCTTTGTCTGTGTCAGCCAGCTGAAAGTACTTCAACTTTTTTGTTCATTTTGTTCTGCATGGAACGAGACAGTTTTGATATTATAGTGGCTAAAATTAAAAAAAACAAAAACAACAAGCCCAGAACTCTTTGAACTTTGACCTTAAATATTACTGACTTCACCTTTCTGCTTACTGCTCTTTTCCACTTTATCTGCTCTCTGTGTACACATTTTTTCCATGCTACCAATTCTCCAGTGGGCTTTCACTGTGGCACCAGCAGAGAGTGTTGACAGATCTGCAGTGTTAATTGCAAGCCTTTACAAAACAGCCACAACAGTATGTCAAAAAAACAACAACAACAAAAAATTAAAAAAACAAAACAAATCTTAACACATTTTGTGGCAAGATAGAATGTTTTAAAAACACTGTTTGACAAAATATTATGTGAACATGGCCAAGTAAAGTAAAGCATCCATATGCTACTAGTTTACAATTAACCAAACAAGTGCATCTGATTTTCAAGTGGCCTTTTTACAGGAGAGTAAAGGAGTGTCATTGGAGGGTGAGGTACCTGACAAGGCTGGGGTCAGGGTTATACAGAGGGGGTGGGCTGCAGTGGGTAGCAGACACTATATTCTGACTGCTGTGGCCACCGTTCATGTCCCCATTTGCCTGCATGTGGTTACTGTTCAGCATGTTTGAACCTGTAGGAAAGAAAGAAGTGCTCGATAAAACAAACAGCAGCACCCCTGCATAAACTACTATAATATTTCTGTTAGCTCGAAAACAAAACCACTCACACAGATACTCACCCATATGAGCTATGGAAGAGGGAGGAGTGTGGTGTTGCTGGGGCAGCTGCCCTGCCAGCTGGTTGACTGAGGGTGGTTTGCTGAGACCTCCGTGGGGATGCAGCTTATTCATGTTGGACAGTGGAGAATAGGAGGACGGTGATGCTACGTGGCTCCTAAAGGAAAAAAGGAGAATGTTGCAGAGGTTTTTTGTTTTTGTGTGCATTTTTGTGAGGTTTTGCTAACAAAAAACAAACAAACAACAACTTTCGTGTGTAGAGCCAAATATCTCTGTATGTATTAGAGTGACTCACGGTCGCTGCAGCAGCTGCTGCTGTGTTTGTTGTCTGTAGGAGTCCACCAGCTGCTGTGGCACGAGCTCCACCAGCTCCAAGCTGTCTTTAATCTTCATCAGCAACTCAAAGTTCTCACGACCACGAACCTACACACAAACACAGCACAGCCATTAACAAAAGCCAGCATGACAGCTGAATCTGTCCACTAAAAATCATGCTTACACAAGTTACACATGTGCGAAAAGCTCTTACAGGAATATAATAAACCTCTTCTTCTCCATGCCGCCTCTTCCTCATGTTAATATTTTGACTGGGAATGTTTGGTGGACTCTGTTTAAAGTCTGCAGTTGAGAGAAACAAAAACATCAAACAGATTTCTACCACATTTTGCAAACTTTTGGACAACATACAACCAAGTATGATGCATAACAACATTTAAAATGATTAATGTTATTATTATAAATATCTGTTTAATAGGGATGATGCAGTTTCACATAGATCCAATACAGAGCATGAAACTGATGTGCAGAGTTCACAGCTATTGCTGATTTCCAGCCCTTGTTCCAGTTGGGCTTTTACATCTGCACCACACACATAATATTTTACAGCATTCAGTTGCATAATGAAAAACCACAGTACACAAAACTATAATGAATACAGATTAACTTGGGAAAAAATCAGAACCATAATAAAAAGAGACATTAATTAAGATTAATTAATTAATTAAACTTTCAAAGCTAAGAAGACTGAATTTTTTAACCATTATTTTCCAGGGATGGTTGCATATGGATGTCAAGTACATAATTGTAATTAGTGATGGTTGAACCAAAACTGTCATACAAGTTAATTCAACTCACTGCGCTTGTTGGCACTCCCATTTTTGGCCACACTCTCGTTCAGGGCCTGCTGCTCCCTGAAGTGGTCCTCATCAGCTTTGCGGTCTCGGCCTGGACATGCACAAATCCGACCTTCAAACGACCTTCTGCCCAATACTTGACCACTGCAAAGATTATTCAGAAAAGAAAAAACTGACTAATTATGGCATGTTGTGTTATGAAAAGTAGGTTCTCTTACAAACTTAATATCTCTGTTTGTAAATGACATTTGAATTGCTGTCTTACTCCCTGGTTTCCAAAGTGATGATAATGAGGATGGGTCTCCTATTCATGCCTCCCACACAGCTGCTGTTGCACATGAAATTATACAGGATGGTGGTAAATTCAGTCCCCACCTGTAACACAAAGCAATGAGGTTTTATTTTTTATTGTAGTGTGTTTCCATCAGTGCAGCTTTTGCTGCCGTAAGCACTCATATCAGAGCAGATTAATACATAATATTGAGAGGTAAACTGTAAGTCAGTTTAGGATACCTCAGTGTTTATAAACGCTGATGTCTGTCTGCTATTTATAAATGTCAGAGTTCTGTTCATTGCTCAAGCGATTTTATGAAAAACACTAATTCACCACCAGAGGGAGATGTTGTAGTGCATTGTGATGTGAGTCTGACGTGAAACAATTTGACTTTTCATTAATCTTTTCATGATAGGCAGAGGTGGCTAAAGTACTGGCATTCTGTACGTAGAAGTACAAATACTTGTGTTACAAACTATTCTGGTAAATGTTAAAGTACTGGTTCAACTTCTTTACTCAAGTAAAAGTAAAAATGTAAGAACAAGTAAGTAAGAAAGTAAAAGTAGCTCTTTGTCCTCTTTCTTACATCTTTCTTCATCTCTGCTCTTTCTTTTCTCTCCCTGGAATCACAGCAGCTGTTCTTTAAGCTAGCAGACGCATCGTGTGGCAAACTGCAGACACTTTTTGTGCTTTACATTTTCTGTCACTCATTTTCCTCACCGTTGCCACATGTAGCCTCTATGTAAAGTGCAACTTCCTCTAGCTCTTTCTGGTCTCCGAACAAGCTTTGCAGGAGTCTCCCACTACAGTGTGGTGTGTCTGCCTCCATAGCCCCACCCCCGGCTGACCATGAAATGCAAACTTTTCTCAGACGTGTTAAACTTAAAATAACAAGCTTGTTTTGAAAATGTAAGAAGTAGAAAGTACAGATGTTTGTGTAAAAATGTAGCGAATAAAAGTAAAAAGTAGTCTGAAAAAGAAATATTTTAATTATGTACAGTAATGCAGTATCCGGTAATGAAGTTCGTTACTTCCCACCGATGATGATAGACATGATGAATCGTGTGCTTGTGTGGGCATGCCTGGCATCTTTATATATAGACGTGGCTCATATAAACTTCTTCAGTGAAGCTTCTCTGACTGATTGATCATATTAATCGTCTTTTCTCTTTGCTTAATGTCCAAACACCAGAGAGTTGTCTAAACATTTCTCAAACAGTCTTTCTCCAAGCATTTCCATACGGTACCTCGTGCACCTTGGGGTATCTGATACAATGCACTGTATGCCTCTGCTGTTATAACCAGCAGCAGCTCATGTAGCACCGACCTGTGGAGCCTCATAGGGGACTATGACGCTCTGCCTGCCAGTAACAGGATCATCCACATACTGGCTGAGGTTATTCCCCTCCACTCGGATCAGGTGACTGGCTGGAGCTGCTTGGCCTGAGGAGATGAGCATTGATTAATTTAAGTGAAAAAACTTAAACTTGTCACACAGTGTTTATTGCATAAAATGCTTGTGTAGCATGACATCCAGAAAAACACTGTTATAAATGACTCTTGTGGCTGGATGTTGAGCTGCATTCAGCATTCTGTTGCTCTCCGTTACTTGCATTTTACATGCTCATTCTCTCACTCGCCATGCAAACTTGGATTGGCCAAACACTTTAAAAATGTGTATAAAATGTGCACGTGTAATCAGTTATGGTCAATAGAACAGTCCAGCAGATCGTACCATCATTGAAGTCTCGTCCTAGTTCGTGGTTGGGGCACCGTTTGACCACTTCAGTGACGTGCTCTGCCTTCTTATAGACAGGCATGGCTCTGATGATGCTGCCATGTGGAGGAGACGAGGACAGCTTGATCTGGATTGGACAGGTTTTGGCAATCTGACAATAGAGCTTCTTCAGCAAGGGAGAGTACTGGGTAGAAAAGGAAAAAGGAGAAGAATAGTTATGCATGAACCTTGTTGGAGAAAAACTGTGAGATTTCATTCTTAAATGTTGCATTAGCAGCGGTGCCATAACAAAAGAAATCTTTCAGGAGGCAGTACTGTTGTTTTACAATGAAATAACATGCACTTTAAGCCATTAAGTCATCTATCAGCAGACAAAAAGAAGACTCTAAAAGACAAAATACAAGGTGGACAAATAAAGAGCTGGGTGATTATACAATGATAAATGAGTGTGTTGTGAACACAGCACACTGTAATTACCACATAAAACCACAACTGGAGAATAAACGTTGTCAAATGACGAGCAGGAGGGGATGAATGGAAAAGGAAAATATATGGGCCAGTCAGCAATAAATTTTAGTCTCTTGTAAAGGTAAATGTTGTGTTATTAGCATGAATAAATGATAATTACCCAACAGACTGGGTTTGTGAGTATTAATATGAGATGCTGCAGATGATAGAAAGTCTAAGTTCAAAAGGACAATCTGGGAAAAAAATATGCCTGCAAGTATATACAAGCTAATACAAATATGACGATGACAAAAAAGGTTTGATACAGGAAACTTATTAGTCATCGAGTTAAAGCGAAATGAAAATATGCTGAAGCAAAGTCTTCAGTTTACAAGCATTTCCACATGCGCATACATGCACATTTGCATGAATGTGTGGAAATGCCATTACGGATGCACCAAAGACATCACAAGGAATGAAATGGCCTAAACATGCCCCAACACAATCACAAAATCTTAAAAATCTTTCCTGTCGTGATCAAAATACGACCTGCCAGGAACAAAACTAGAAAGGCTGTTCTTTCCTGTGTAGACTTGCTAGAATGAGCGTGAAATCCAAAAGCGCAGCGTATGACATAACTACAGCACACGAAGCTCAAGATTTGTGTTGCTGAATAAAAAAAAAAATTCAAGTGGAATGGCCTTGTTGCATTTTATAGCTTATAGAAAGTAAAAAGAAATAGAAACATGGAGGGAAACAATAAGAGGGAGAGACTGATGAATGCTCGAACCCGGCCAGTTACTTCACAATTATGTGACAGTGTGTCCATAATTATCTTAGAGTATAGAAACAAATTTATAAGAAAAAAAATGAAAAAAGTAAATTCTCAGGATAAGTCATCACTGTGCAAAGCTAAATCCACCTGTGCATTACAGAAGCCAAACATAAAGAGGCCACAGAAGTGTATTTGTGAGCTTTTGA
>VOQJ01042445.1:20554-35346 GCA_015052665.1 Apistogramma diplotaenia | reverse complement strand
TGCAGGAGCCCCTCCCACTACGGTGTGTCTGCCCCCCTCCACGCTGTCTAATCGACTACCGCTAAAAACAATGCTAACCGGAAATGCTAACTTTTCTCAGCCGTGTTACTAAAGTAACGAGTCTGTTTTTAAAAATGTAAGAAGTAGAAGTATCCAAGTAGCAACTTCAACTTTGTCTCTGATTCTTGAACATTGTTCTCAAGAATTTGCTATTGACTGGAATCCATGAGACCCTCAACTTTAACAAGGTTCCCAGTACCTGCACTGGCCCACAGCCCCACAGCAGGATGGAACCACCAAACTTTACTTTTTTGCAGCAGGATGATGTTGTAGGTCTTTGGAGCTGCTCTCTGTGGTTGACTGTGACTGTTCTCACCATCCTTCCCTTCTGCCTATCTGAGATGTTTCCTGGCTGCCACTTCAGGTCTTAACTAGAACTGTACCTGTGGTCTTCAGTTCCTCACCATGTTCCTCACAGTGGAAACTGACAGCTGAAATCTCTGAGAGCTTTTTGTATCCTTTAACCAGGATGTTGAACAATCTTTGTTTTCAGATCATCTGGGACTTGTTCTGAGGCTCCCATGTTGCCGCTCTTCAGAGAAGATGAAGGATGAGGAACACTTGTAATGGCCACCTTAACTCTTTCTCATAATTGTGTATGTAGGTCAAAGGTCAACGAGCTTACAAAACTAATTCTATGTTCCAATAATTAGTGCTAAAAGTATTCAAATCAATAAAACCACAAGGGTGCCCAAACTTCTGCACCTCCCTGATTTAGTTTAAATAATTATTGCACTTTCTGTAAATCCTGTAAACTTCATTTCACTTCTCAAACATCACTGTGTTCATCCGCTGTATGACATATTTAACTGATATTGTGATCACTGTATGTCTAACATAATTAGCCGTTTCCTTACGCACCTTCACTTCCCAAAAGCAAACAGGCACGTGGACATCTAAAACTGGTGTTTTTGTGCTGAGCTTATTAATAACCATAAATGTACAGAAATGCTTTAACCTTGGGCAGAACAAGACAAACAGAAAACAAACACATCATGGAACATAATCCTGCCACTGGATAACTGCAGTGGTGCAGCCGAGCAGCAGCACTGGAAACGTCTTTGAGAAGCCTGGTGCTAATAAAGTCGTGTATCCAAGAGTCCGCTAGGATCCAAGTAACGCAGTCTTTATCATCAGACGGGGAGCACAGGGCCGCTATACGACGCCCTTTAGGCAGACTTCAAGAGGAATCTTAAAAAGGAATAACAGGAATAACTACTTGCCCAATCAAGTATAATCCACATCAAAGGATAAGAAAAAAATGAGTCCACAACACATTAGTAATTAACATGTTGCTGCATATTTTGAATTATTTGCTACCCATAAATATGCTCTTGAGCTTATTTCCATAGCAACATCTTAGTTGGACAGTCATTTCTGAAGTCTTAAAATACTGGTATCAGGAAAACCACAAGGAAGAAGGCTGTGGTTATTAGAAACCTTACAGACACGATACACACATACAACACAAACAGGAATAGATGTACTGTAGAATAAAGAGAGAATTGTTTTTTATGACTTTTATGACAAGAGCCTGAGTCATCTCAGCACAAGAGGGTCAGTATGTGGTTACTTCACCGGTGCCTCAGGTCTGAACAGAAGCTCAGCCTCCTCCTGGTCACACACCTTCTTCTGCACTTAATTGTGTTAATATTGTAAGTGAACGTGAAGTATCACTATAAATAATTTGGGGGGCTGAAATTACATTATGAATCAACTTTATCATGCGCGTGCATAATTCAGTAAGAGTTTCCAAAATCAGCATGTGTCTCTCCAGCTCAATATAATTCAAGATGCTTTTAAGCATTTCCTTTTAGAGCTGATTTCAGCTTCCTGGACCGGCCCCGCGATCAGAGCGCCGCGTTTCCTCCGTCACATCAACGACGACGACGTCCGTTCGTATCAGCTACATTCCACTTCCTCTACGTGCTCGTTCAGACACATGGAAGTCAATTAAGTCTAATCGCTGGTAAATTACACAGCACTTAGATGGCAGTTACTGTCTACGTACTGAGGAAGTCTCGATGAAGGTTATCACATCAAGGTCATTAACCATTATGAGATAAGAGTCGTGCAGGTAAAGAAGGGATGAGAGGGAGAGAGGCGACTGCAGTATCAAACTCTCGTGAATAAAGGCATTTCAGGACGATGACATGCACGTGTGGGGTTTGATTGTACATATCACACTAGACTCTGAGGTCAGTGTGGGAAATGAGTCCAACCACCATAAAGTCACAAGCCTGCCTTTAATAATACTAATTACCTTTTCAGTTATGTTCAGGGAATTTACTTACTGCAGTGGTTCAACGATCATTTTTTCATTTGCTCAGGTGTTTTTTTGTTTGTTTGTTTGTTTGTTTTTTAGGAAGGCAGGTGGATTTTTATGAGGAATATGCTGAAGTAAGAGCTGTATGTAAACTGTATCCTTGGAGGCAGGAAGGTATGCGGGACTTCATCCTATATGGCACATTTTAATATTCATGACATTAATTAACACTGTGCGTGTGTGGAATGCTGCCACTGCACATGTGCTCGTGCCCAGTATGCGGTACTATATGTAGGTAATTACCTTGATTGCTCACTCCTCCCGTGTATATTTTTAATATATTTTTCCTCATCAATTTTTAAAAGTGCTCTTCAGCTGTCTCCATGTTCCTCTTCGTTCTCGCTCTCTTCCAGTCATCACTTGTCTGCACTAAAGCTCATGTTCTTGTTTTCTCAGCAACTACTGTATTGAAAGAGTGTGTAGCACTATATGAATGCTTCTCAATGTGTGTGTGTGTGTGTGTGTGTGGTTCAGTAAGCACACATAAACATAAAAACACCAGTCTGTATGCAATATTTCTGTCACTTATCACAGAATCCATCCTTAAAATTGTCACATATATAAATGACTATTGATTTTAAGTCATCCTTTCCTCAGCTGTGTCAATGGCAAGAAAAGTCTGCATTATGGGCTGCACTGCTAACAATGCTTATCTGTGCTTTAGAGCACGGTGCTCTGAAGTGTGTGTGTGTGTGTTTGTGTGTGTGTGCGTATGTGCGTGCTTCTCCTACCTGTTTATCTGTGAGGGCATATAAGTATTGATGACCTGGGCTGAAGAGCAAATCCCTCAAGATCGGGCTGCCATTGCTCACCACGACATTCTCATACAACAAGGCAGGCTGGGAAATGGAATTCACCAGTATCTGGAAGACAAGAGAGGAAAACAGTAAAGACATGCTTACAATGCAGTCATAAACAGTTTTTTGAATAAGAAAAAAGTCAAGACATTTGTCTGTTTGCTACTAAAACTAAAGCAAAGAGCTCCTTTTTTTGGGTCCAAAGATTTCATTCTAATGTCAGTCAGGCTGCTCTTGTCTAGCCTGCAGAGGTCTGCATGCCCCTACATGGATATGCTTCCCCAGACCATCACTGACCCACCAACAAACTGGTCGTGCTGAACGATGTCACGGGCACATAACGTTCTCCACAGGTTCTTCAGACCCTTTCATGTCTGTCACATGAGCTCAGGGTGAACCTGCTCTCACCTGTAAGGAGCAGATACCAGTCCTGCTGATGGTTTAAGGACCTTCTCCGGTCCTGTCCAGCTCTCCCAGAGTAACTGCATGTCTCCTGGAATAAATATTCTTTTGTTCAATGAACAAAAACTAAAGACCAAAAAGTAATTTTTGTCTTTCTCCATAATCTAGGGTCAGGGTAGGGTTAAGGGGCATCTTACTGACTTAGACCTCAGAGGCTTGAAGGTTGTTCCTTTGTGCACCTCTGGAGTGCTTCCAGCACAGTTGTTATTTTCAGGCTGCTCTGTGGAACAGCTGTGACTCCACCATGTGCATTAAAGTCCAGAGAGCAAACATCAAGTCCTGCATCAATCATGTTGAAGAGCATCTCCAGTGATGAGCCCAAACAGCAGTTTTCAGTGGGAAAGTCCATAATTCAAAACTCCCACGGTAGCACATGAGCTTAGAAGAGGAGGAGCAGGGTCATCTTCTTTTCCTTTTATTGCCTCAACATTAACTGGACCGTGCATCATTAAATTATCCCCAAGGCTCAGATCATCAATGCCGACATCTACTCTACCATCCTGATCCTTGTTGTCCTGCAAGGTTTCCTAGTTTGATGTAGAGGAGGAGATTCAGTGAGAACCAAAGACGAGCAAGTAGAAGTGGTCACACTACAATCTAAAAGAGCTTCAACATTGCCCACGGCGATGACCTTTAGGGGGACGTCAACCAAATTTAAGGCACCGTGGCTTTTGACTTTTATTGGCAGAGTCCTTGAACTTTTTAATTGCACCACATATCACACACCACTATTATTCACTCATTTCCTCATCCATTTCTTTGGCTGAATCACATCACACTGTGCTGGAGTACCAGGACACATTCACACTGAAGACTTTTAATTCCATCTAAAGTTCATTCCTTGGTCCCCTTGAACTCGTCTTTAGTACGCACAGCTGCTCCGTTCTTAAAGCGATGTATTCACATCCACCTCATGGAACAGCGGCCAAGTTCCCTTTTCATCTACAGGTTCCCTGAAATGTTTCTGTCGGGTGAAAAACGGTTACTAAAGCAACAGATGGCAATTTAAGTATTTTCATTTTATTCCCATTCTTCCTGAAACTCGCAATTATAATAGTTTGTTATGGTTCCGCACGGCTGAGGGCGTAACAACAATACGCAACTAAATGCCGGTTCTTTGGTTGCCGGAGTTAAGTCTACTGACAAAATTACAGAGTTATGAGGGTCACTCCTCCTGCAGCAGCAACTAAATCTTTTTCAGCTTCCCTCTTTTCTTCTGTGTCTGGATCCTTCTCTTTCTAATTTCCCGGCCTCCATCTGCTCATCCATCACCTGACAGAAGTATAGTCTGCTAAAACTTTTCTGTTTTTCTGCACTCGCTCTATCATCTCTCCTTCTTTTTTTTTTTCCCCCACCTCCTTGGTCTCAACAGTCTCTGCGGTTATTATCTGCCAAATCACTACCAGAGTTTCCTTAATCTTCCTCTGAACAGAAGGTTCATTAACAGACAGGCTGTCATCGCTGTGTGTGCTTTTGATGCTTAAGAGGAGGAAGCAGCTTTGGTTAAAAGTCAAGTGCTCTGGCAAATCAGCTTTGAGGAGCTACTCGCTGGGATAAAACTAGACTACATCATGAAATATGAGGCAAGTTTGCTGCAGGAAGAAACTGTTTTTTTGTGGTTTTTTTGCCAGACTTTGGCAAAAAAACAACTTTTTTTTTTTTTGCACAGGAAGTAACCTGTGAAGCAGACAGCGTCTCAGAGCTGTGATCTGATCAGAAAAATTGCAAATGATATTACTTTTCCTGACTTTTTTTTGCTGCTGCTGCTGCTGCTGTTGTTCTGTGTGAAGGAGGTGTATCACAGTAGCTACTGTGCAAAGGTCACTTGTTTCAGCAGCCCCCCCGTGTTGCTCCCACACGACAACACGCTAACACAAACACAAACTGTAACTTTTATTGACGTCGAGTGAGCGTGGCCTTTTGTCTGCTTGTTTTTCTGGCTCTGATGATTTCTGCCTGTGTGTGTGTGTGTGTCAACAACAGCGTAGAAAAGCACATTCACATACAGATGCACTAAAAAAAAATACTAAAATACTAAAACTGCTACACGTCCTGGGCTGCCGGATCGTTTCTGGTGAGTGAAGAACCGTGGCGGAACGGGGAGGGAATACGAGCAGAGAGCGTGCCCTGCCCTAGAGCTCGGGGCAGAGGGCAGTTGGAGTGGGATTCAGGTCAGCTGGCACAGAGGAGACTGCAAACGGAAACAAGTGACTGTAGATTCTCATCGAGTCTACTAGCCTGCAGGTTTTCTGCTCTGCTTCTGTGACCTTTGCACTCTGGAAGTTACTGTGTGCAAACAGAGACTCCTTGCCGATAAAAGTGGCAGCACTTTAACTTTTAAAAACCCTGTGATAATCAACCTCTGCATGCACCGCCACATCAAATGGAAAACTTTGCTGCACGGGTTCATTTAGAATCGACAAAGCGGGGAGTTGTTTTGCAAGGAGTTCCTCTAACGTGGCGTGTATTTACCTCGTAAAAGTAACCGAGGGTCCCGGCTTCATAAATCCTGCTTCTTCTCCTCTGTGTAGTCTAAATTCAAAGTCGTAAAAGTGAAAAGGAGGGTGACACTGAGGCATCTGGAACTTTTTAATGTCTTCTTTTTTAAAATTTTGTCCAGCTTCTCACTTTCTGGAACTTATTAACAGAGAGCTCCGGCTATAAGATGAAAGCAACTCTCCTCCAGAAACAGCTTCCACCTGTTTTAAAAGGCACTTATTAAATATGCTTTTACAGCCACTCCCAGGATAATTATAAAAAAAGCATCCCATAAAGCGCACTGCTTTGATGTTACTGACAGCTTATGTGTCATTAAAACAAGCCTCTTTTTTTCCCCCTGATTAGTTTACCTCTTTAGAGCGAGACAATCATACATATTTTTTTCAGTCTTGCTCAGCAGTGCCATTCACCAATGAGTGCACCGAACATTAATTGCTGCTATTTGCATTCCAATTATCCACCAATCAATTAGTTTTAACGCGTTCAAAAAAAATGAATAAAATAACACGTCAATGTCAGCGACTCGAGGAGAAGCCGAAGCATCGCGCGGCGCAGGCGTGCTGCACTGTGTATGACAGCGCATTCATATTCCAGGCATGCAGTTAATGCTCTTTTCTCAGGTGATGTGCATTGAAGAAGCGGGAACAGGTTGCACGTCGCGGTTAAGGACGGCGCAGTAAGACATAGATCATGTCTTCGACCTTTCAGATGAGGGATGGTCTCTTTATTTTGGGATCTGAATGGAAGTTAAAGGTGACTTTTCCTGATGAGTTTGCAGCCCACGCGCTGACTTTGGCATTACAGCCACACTTTCTCCCCCCGACTTCACCATCCCATGTGTTCCACTCTCAGACCCCTCTGTCTCTCCTCTCCTCCTGGGATTAGACTCATTACCAAACCAACGGTGATATTAAGGACATTCTAACCCCTACGCACACTCGAGCGCGCCAGCGTAAACAAAAAAAAGTGCACACGCCAATATTTAGAGGTTACACACAGATATCAACAACTGTCGGTGCCATCCGAAGCCATTACAGGTGAAAGTGATTCATGATCAGATCCGAGCAGCCGCTGCTGTGGTTAAAGTAGCTGCCACTCACAACATCCTCACTGTGACAAATGATGCACGTTCAGAGTTTGATGAAAGAGTTTCTTCAGCTAAAAAGTGGATTGTTTCACTCAGCTCACCTCAGTTTAAGTTGAAGCCAGAGGTGGCTGTCGGGCGAGCAGTTTTCAGATGATTCATGGGAAAATGATCAAAGCCGCTAAGAATTTGGCTAATGAAAGGTCATCTGACTGTGAAGTCCAGATGAAGCAGCTGCAACAAAGCTGGTGACAAAGTAGCATTCCTTTTTGTTGGCCTCTTTCATCACTTGGATCAGCAGAAATTCTTTGCTGTCAGAGTTTAAATTCACGTAGCACAACTTTTTAGCAGTTTCAAAGCAAAACACCACCTTCATGCTGCAGCTCACGGATTCGGCTAAGCTACTGTGTAGTTTTGCAGCACTAGAAGAGATGCACCCACAGGCTGGCTTGAGATGTGATGGAGACAGATAGTGCAGGGTGAAGGTGGGAGGCGTAGCGCAATAGAGAGAGGGACTCTTGGTGTGTGCGCATGCAAGTGTGTCAGGAGTGTGTAGAGGAGGACAAGGTAATAAAAGTGAACAAAGGGGAGTAATGAGGTTTGGCTGGTGTACTGCAGTGATTAATACCACGCTGGGTTCAAACACCGGTCACACCTTTGGGTCAGGTTGACTGGGAGAACACAACCACACGCTATCAATTATTCCTGCTTTCCTGTTCTCTGATCCATCTTTCATTTATTTAAAACTTCCTTCACTCTTCTTCTTTTTCTTTTCTTTTTTCCAGTTGCTTCCCCTTCCCCTCCCATTCCTTTCTCCTCCATTACTCACTTATTCCTGCTAATATTTTGTCCTGCCTCGTGTCATTCTTTGTTCTACGTTCCTTATCATTCATTTCTTCACTTCATTTCATTCCCATATCTCTTCCTCACCCTGCTTCCTTTAGCTTCCTTCCCTGCTGCTTCTTGAGATGTCGCCTCTCCTCCTTTCTCTGATTCAACCCTTGTCCCTTCACTTCCCCCACTGACACAGACCTCTCTCAATTGCTGTGAGTGTGTGTGCATGTGCACATCTGTGCACGCGTTTGTGTGTCCAGACATGGCAGTGCCATGTCCAACCTCAGCTGTTAAACATCTAGCTAATTATATGGTTGGACAAAGGCAGGGAAGAAGAAGAAAGAGAAGCCAAGGAATCAGAGATGGGGGGACAAAAAGAGGAGGCGACAGGAGCTCGCTAACCCTGTTAGCATTTCTCACTGAAACCAAAGTCACAACAGTGTGGTGAGGACAAGCCATAACCCACTGTCCTGGATGCTTAAGTCTCCCTTTGATGGTGGAGGGAACAAAGGGAGGGGAAAAAGGCATTTCCTTAATGAAAGTGTGTGTGTGCGTGTGCGTGTGTGCATGCGTGCATGCGTGCGTGCGTGCGTGTGTGTGTGTGTGAGAGAGAGTGAAACAGCTCCTCATTGTATTCGTGATTCCTAATGAAATTGATTTTGGTCTCATCTGCTGAGAGGTTGGCCTTACACGTACACGTGCGTGCGCATCCCTGCACACACGCACACACACACACACACACACAGAGCACTAATAACTCTGACACTAAGGTTCTGTTTGCAAAGGGAATACCAACAGTGGGAGAACGAGTGAGTAAAGTACAGCAAAAAAAAGAGGGATGAATGTGAGTCGGTGGGATGGATTTGCACAGTAGTCGTATCAGTTGTGGTGTACATATGCATCTGTGTGTGTGTGTGTGTGTGTGTGTGTGTGTGTGTGTGTGTGTGTGTGTGACCCCGGCTGGAGGGCATCCAACGTATCACAGCACACCTGCTGACTGCACAGTCTATGTCTCTCACACACACACACACACACACACGAACACGAACACACACACTCGTGCGGCTCAGTAGAGTCACATAAGCGAGACAGGTTACTTGGAGTGAAATTAATCATCGTTCTTTTGTCGCACCACTGCTCTCACAACAGGAGTCCGGCCCCAGGTGACACACACACACACGCACGCACGCTCTCAAGCACACACACAAAGACTGACAGGCAGACAGCTGGTTGGTGACAGCGTGCCACTATGAAGCTGTTTTGCTAACAGCCAACATTAGTTGGCTCTGCTTAAAAGAGAAAAACAGTGCCAAGGTGTGGTCAAGTAAATGCACAGCGCACGCTGAGAGTATTGATTTCAGAACGATACACTTTAATATTACTGTCAAACAGCAATAAAGTAACAAACTAGCAATAATGGAATCAACTGAAAGTGCAGAAGCAGCAGCAGTTGGACAAAAAGGTTTGAGGTTGATTGTACTTCCTTGAACTCTGCAACAACTGAAGCATTTTGTTGCTTCATCATTATGAAGGCATCTTTTCTCTTTTGATTCTTTCCAACTCTGGAACAAGCTCCCGCAGATTTTCAGAGAAGATTATTTTAATGGACGCCTTTAACAGGATGTAGAGTTTTAAAAGTCACCCTCAAACCTCCTTCAGTTTTCTCATATTGTGTATCTGGGCCCAGATACACAATATGGACAAAAGTATTGGGCCACACCTCGTAATCCTCATCCTGCGGACATATTTAATATACAAGGACTACATTTGTTAGCCCTGGTGACCTGTCCAGGGTGTTCCTGGCCTCGTGCCCCCGTGACTCTTAATTATTATGTGTGTTGTATTTAAAGGATGAAGCCCCGGTATAAAATAATGGCAACCAGCCAGGCCAAAGACATGCCGGAAACACCTCACCTTGGAGGCACCTCATCGGATACCCGAACCACCTCAAGTGTCTCTTTTTGATATGAAGGAGTAGCAGCTCTGCACTGAGCCCCTCCCGGATGAGAAAGCTTCTTACCTTATATCTAAAGGAGACAACAGACCAGTACAGCGACCCAGTTACTGCAGATGCTGCAGTGTCTCAATCTCCTGCTCCATTCTCCCCTCACCTGTGAACAGGACTCCAACATACTTGAATTCCCCCACTTTGGGCAGCAACTCATTTCCAACCCGGAGAGGGCTCTCCACACTCTCCTGGCTGAGATCTATGGCCACAGACTCGGAGGTACCAAGTTTTATTCCAACTACTTCATACTCAGCTGCAAATTGCCCCAGTGCGAGCTGGAGGGTCACAGATTGATGAAGCCAACTGAACCACATCATATACAAAAGATGCAGAGACGTCTCCAATGTTCTGATAATTTCCCATCCAGATGATGAAGGCAACAACGTCACGACAGAGTCCCTACCCACCTGGATACTGTGCATTACATTCATTTAGGACCCATAGCAAACATAGAACAAGAAATGTTCTATGTATTTAAAATGCATGCAGTAGGTGGCATTGAGTGCTTTTGACTGGGGTCCCCTGGTCACAGTTTTAGTTAACGTTCCAACTGAACTGAAGATAGCAAAGGGTATTACACAGACTTCTAATGGGGGGAACTTTTCCACTGAGGGGCCAAATACCAGACGAAGGAGAGCAGAAACACACGATCGGTAAGGTCCAGTTAGAAGCTCTCTTTCCTTAGCTTTCCCAAAAAGACCATCTTTGGATTTATTAACAGATGTTACCATAATCCTTTTGTATATCTCAGAGCATGTTTCACATAGGTTTCAATGAGAAAAACAAATGCTTACAAAGCTGTTTATCCTGAAAGAAAAGAAAAGAAGAGAAGAGTAGGTTACAGACATAAGAGCTGAAGTGTTGAACTGACTATTTAGGACATCCTGACTGAGGCCGGGATGAAGTAAGACACAGTTTCTAAAGATAATTAGGATACCTGTAAAATCCAAATTGGGAAAAATCGTATCTTCATTAAGACCTAGTTTCTGTAATATGTTCTGTAACCTTCATGTGACAGTTAAGGTTTGTCTGTCAGAATTCACCTTTGGCAATACTGCGATGGCTCCCAAACTCATTAACTTGATGACTAAATCTAAAAAGTAAAAGTAAAAAAGTTTTTTTTTAACAAAGTGCAAAATGCAGTAACTTTTGAGATTAGAGCCGACTCAGAGCACCTGACATGTTGGTCTTGCGCTGGCACTTGTTTTGAGCAGCAGGGAAGCATTTTCGCTTTCATCTGCCGCTGCTTGGCAGAATGTGACAGGGGTGGCTAAATAAGCAAGACCAATTAGATACTGTCACAGGAAAAATTCTCAAAGGTTTTAACCTGACAACAGTCTGAATTATACCGAGTTTACATTTCTTCCCCCAAAACCCTGGCATGGGTTATTACGCTTTTAGCACCGTAAGGAGTTCTCATTGAAACTGCAGGCCACTGGGAGCGTCAAAATGTCACGGTATCCTTTTGACTTACATCCCAGATGGGGACTATGTGCAATAAAGTGACACTTTAAAACCAGAAGACACTAACAGACGATGTCTCTTTCCATGCAAGTCGGTGCCACACAGATGAGAGCATGCGTGCACAGAACTCCCATTGCCAGAGCCACATCTGCACCACCACCACCACCCGTCAGATAAAGACAGGGAACGGTTCTTTTTCTGCTGTCAGCCGGACCCGGCTGGCATCGTCACACGTTTGTGGGCGTAAGGCCTCTTTAATCTTTCACAAGCGCTGTGTACTTGAGTTTCTCTTTAGCACCGCTCTTGCAAACCTTCTTCGAGAAAGCACACAGCTTGCCTTCCCCAACTGCTCCTGTCATAACCACAAGCTCTAATAAGTCCCTGGAACGATGCTCGGTTCTTTCTTGATTCTCTTTGCTGCTTTTGCTCTTTTGCCCACCTGCTCTTTCAGCCGTCCCTTCCTCTCCTTTTCTGTCCACTCTCTTAACTTAATCTCCAGCTTGGAATTTACATAATCCTCATTCGCCGATGCCTTCATCTGCCCGCCCGTGTAGCAAGGCAGAAACGAGGAAACAAAAAATCAAAATATCACCTGTGACTGAAAGTAATCTATCCTGATATTAAGTCTCATTTCCGTAAAAAACAAGTGAATAATTGTGCTAGTAGGGGTCTATAAAAGAGCCCTTAATTCAGGAACAAGTGTCATTATTATGAAATAAGGTGGAATAATGCAAATCACTCAGCTGGCATCAAAAAATGACAGCATACTCACTTAGAATCTTGATATGAGTCAATTTGCATCGAAATCAAGTGGAATCACCTTGACGATGGCACTTTAAGATAAATGAAATGACTTGCTAGGGCAGTTTTTTGGGAGATTTCTCTTCCCTCCTCTCTTCCATCCCCACTGTGCCATGCCACCTCTGTGAGTGCTTCTGACATAACTAGGTCTGGCTGTGCGCTAAAGCAGCAGCTCCTCTTCCTCCTCCAAGGCAGATTCTGCTGCCTGGAGCCAACGTGAAGCTAATGACATCCACCCACTTCTGCAGGAACTCTTGTAATGGTACACTTGCTGGTTTGAACCTTGGGCCCACTGCTGAAATGTGTAGGGAGACTCCGGTGTTTCTGTATGTGAATAAAATCATATAATGCTTGTAAATGGCACGAGCTCGCAATGATCTTTCTGCTGGTAAAAACAGACATCACTGCTCGACTGGACAGGAGCCTCGGAGGAGCACCCTCCAACAGGACAGAAACCAAAAAGAAGGAAAATACCAACAAAATATAATGTTTCCTTCCCCTCCCCACAGACTCGAGTTGAAGACAACACCTTAGGAGTGCTAATTATTCCGGTTCTCTTTGCGACCACCCAGAGCAGTCGAACCCGGAGCTCCAAACTGATTTGGTTCAGAAAGCTTCACAGCGTCTGTTTGCAGACCGTCTGTAGTCCAAGTAGTATCACATCTAAGACAGCCAGTCCATATGAGACACAAGAATGCTATTCTGAAACCATCAGATATGATCTGATGACTATTTAGCTTTTTTTTTTTTCCATTTAAATCTGCATTACTACATTAAGTGCACAGAACAGGAAGTCTTAACTCCGATATCCTGCGGCTCCACCAGCAGCTCTGAACTGTTGGCCATCATGCAGAGGCCATCAGGCCACAGCCAGTGGGTTTCCAGAATAAAGTCGGGGAAACACCGTCGATGATACAGAGATCAATAATTTGTGCAATTTAGAGAGATCAAATATCATGCATGTCTTATGTGCCAGCTGGGCTGTGTTCTTTCAGGCTTGTTCAGAGCTGGAAATGATCTGGAAATTCTTGCTGAGTCAGTAAAATGTGAATGAGGAATAATGCAAAGCAGCAGGATTTCTTATATATAATTACTTCCACTTCAATAACTATTACTGTGTCTGCATGACATGCACTTAAAGTAGGACACTTTCTTCACAGCACCTGTTCTCAAGACCTCTGATTACCTTTCATGTGTCAAATACAGAAAAAAAATCTAAATCATATCAACCAGGGCCGGGCCATTAATCAGCTTTTAATTTCACGTTGGTTTTATTCAACATTTCTGAAGACAAACTCACAACAAAATCACAATCACAACAAAGCAACTACATTCTTTCTCGGCTTACAAATCAAAGGGACACCTCTCCTTTACAGCTCTTTCACCTTTCCCTGAAAGCACAGACTTACTCACCATTTAGCTCAGCTTGAGCCCAGATGATGAAATACTGGACGAAGTAAAAAGCAGTGACAAGTTTCAATAGGTGAACCTGTTGTGCAAGCAATGTGTTGATTGGCTGTCTTGCTCTTCACTGCTCTCAGCGTGGTTATTGTCACGGTAACCAGGACTTCTTGGGACCGCCACCACAATCATCCGGCGGTGAGGAATGTGGGCCGGCACGCATCTTACCTCAGCTTCCCCTTCACCTTCTTTGTTTCCATTTGAATTAGCGTACTTTTAAAGATCAAAGGGGGGAAAAAGTGTTTTTGTAAAGTTCAATTAATGATTGTTTATGAAGTTAATCACGTTAAATAATCGAGATCATAATATTTGCCAAAATATTCCAGCAGACGTGTTTCCACAACAACCGAGGAAGCTCCATCGTCCCTGATTAAAGGCAGCGAGTGGAAGGCTGTCAGCCTGCGTACTCCACCTAACGCTGCTGTGACTGCCACAGCACTTCTTACAACAACATGACAGAAGAAATAATACTAGTAGCGTCATCAGTGCTTTTTGATTTGTCACTGAGGAATTGCTCGGTCGGTGTAGCAGATATAAAGGATAGGTCCGTGTGTGGGGATGCCCGACGTACAGGCTGAGGACTTCAAGGTGAAACAAAAGAAGTCGGGTCGATGAGGGAGAGCGATCACGCCGGAGCGGAGAATGCATTCCTGCACCAAATATAACCGCCGGCCCTGAGCTATTGTTTTCACACTCCCACCATAATAGTTTTATCTTGACAGCTCTGAGATGAGGACAAGTGAGGACAAATCTTCATCTCTCCAGCTCCGTCGGTGATGTGTGTTTGTGGGTCTGTATTTGCATCGACACAGCGTTTCACTTCCCTTGCAGTATCTGATTTGGCGCCGCCGTCCCTCTCACCCTCTCCTCAGAGCTTTGGAAACAATTGCATTTCTTTTTTGTTTCCCTCTGCCTTCCTCTATCCATCTGTCCCTCTCTCATCCTGCTCTCTCTTGTCACACACACACACACACACACACTCCCTGTCTCTTTTTT
>VOQJ01042445.1:10069-20534 GCA_015052665.1 Apistogramma diplotaenia | reverse complement strand
CACTCCCTGTCTCTTTTTTTGCTCCCCCCTCCCTTGATGTACCAGCTCAGCTGACACACATGAGCAGCCAAGCAGAACACACTTGTGTACAGTCAGCCTAGCAGCGTGTGTAGGTGTGACTGTGTGTATGTTTGCGTATATGTGTGTTTGTGTGTACATGTTGCCCTGCAGTGAGTAGTGAAACTACTGCTAAACTACATCAATTTGTCAAGAGCAGAGAGGTGTGGCCCTCGAGGGCCGCCGTACCACTGTCTTCAAGGTAAACAGAGGAGTTTGGCTTTAAAAGGAAAGTACTTCAAGGATAAAATTCCAATACGAACTACATGTAAACTTTCTGTGTACACAAAAATACATTTATGTTCCTTCAGATCAGCCTGGCTGGAGCAAACACCGGGAGGATGGGGTACTTCATCACTGCCACTCCTTCAGTGTACGTGTGTGTGTGTGTGTGTGTTGACTTTGACAAAGAGCGGTCAAGACCTCAATGTTGACTGCGCGTTTTATGTGTGTTTGAGTGTGTGCGTGTAAACAAAAGCCTGCCCCACCTCGAGAAGGCGGCGGCTCGTTATTAAAGGGGGAGTGCGTATAAATTATCAGCTTCTGGCCCCGAATGAACTAAATAAAGAAAACAATGTCACGGTGCGGTCACAGGGCGAACGTCTACTGAACAAATGATAAATGTCTCTCTCGTTCTGTTTGCTCTCCACTTCTGGCCTGTTGCCACGGCGATTAATTCTGGCATGCGCACACACAGGAAAAGAGAGAGAGAGAGAGGAATGGGAATGACACATTTCAGACAGCATTGCTTCAAAAGCCTCATGCTTATCACACACACACACACAAATCCACATACAGCCACACCCAGAGTTACAGGTGTGTGTCGTTCTGGATTTTAAAGCTATTAAAAAGAACGAAGAGGTCGGAATTACTAATTTGTGCTGGTAAGATAATAAGAAAAGCAGGACGATATTCAGAAACAAAGCGGCTTTTTCGCCCTCTCAGTAATCCAGCTCTGCCACAGTAGCTTTCATCACTCAGCATCGATACTCCCATCTTCCGTCTCCCCGTCCTCGTCGTCTCCCTTCCTCACTCGGAGTGACAGCGAATCATCAAACTTACTTTAGCTGGCCTTAAACAGGATAAAAGGTGCGGGAAACCGGCAGTGACACACAGATCACCAGTGATCACATCTGCTGTCTTGTAAAACTGGCTGAGACTTGTAAGCACCAGCAGAATCGTTTTGGAGAGGTTCACTGATATGCTGCAGGCTTTTCGTTCCCCCCTCCGAGGACCTCAGGGTCTGCAGACAGACTGTACATAAAGAGGCGTATAAAGCCTCCGGGTCTGAAAGGCAAAGCCACTCTATAATAACTGCCTTAAATCTAATAGCTAAAAGAAGGGGGGGAGGGGGGGGGGGTCGACTCCTAGGTCACAAAAATGAGAGGTATTGTACTTAAGTCTATGAGACTTCTGTACCCACTTCTTCCTGGTATGTTTATGGTCTCAATTGGTAGATTCAAGTCTTATTTATCATACTGCAATGTTCTTTTGTAAATTATAGACCCGTTTGGAGTAAAACGGATGAGGTCATGGCCCCCTCGTGTTTGACAAGCCGCTACCACGTGTGTGTCAGATTCACCCTTTGATACTGCAGGAAACATCACTGCTCCCTCAGGTATCATAAACCTCAACTGGACGATATCCTCCTGGCAAGCACTTCCTGTATAACACAATACAACCCTGGGATTTGATGTTGTGGACAAAATTGGAAGTTTTCCAGAATTTTCCAGCTACAAATTCGTTTAAATAGCAGTAATAATATGAATATTAGCAGTCTAACACAGATTGGACGCGTCTGATGATTACTGACATACTGCATCTATAAGCCCAGTGCTCTAATGCTTAGTCACAGTCCTCATACAGCCACCCCCTCAGCCTGGGCTTAGTCACATTCCCCAAGCTGAGATGACCCTGTTGGCATCGTCAAGGTTAATGACTTAAGAACTCTGTCACAGAACATGCAGAACTCGCCACAGGCTGAAAACCAGTGGCGATATTATGTTTACTTTGGGTAGCATTAATCTAACGTAAAACCAGGCAAATGAAAGTTATGATTTTGTACGAGTCTGCTCAAAAAAACCAAACAAAGCGAACCCTCAGCTCAACATTAAATAGGGAATTGAAAGAAAAGCTCCTCACTAGCTAAGAGCTGCTGTAGCTAGCATGCCGTGTCTGAGGCGCACAGCGTCTAAGAGGGCTGCTGCATGATTTCATTGCAATGTTCTTCCTGTTTTCTGCATTTCCTCTCTCCTCGCCTTCCCCTGCTTCCTTGTCTTGGGAGCAGAGAGAGGAGTGGACAGTCAGATTAATGACCTCGGCCTCTAATGCACTCAGTCTTCCTCTTTACGTCTATCTGCTGCTGTGCAAGAGCCTCGCAACTGCACTGGGATGAGACACACGGGGAGAGCTCTGGCAAGGAACAGCGGCGCTCATATTTCTGTGCTGTCTGTTCTCCTGCTGCGCTGTCATTTATCTCCAATTTTGCATATTTGTTGCAGCTGTTGACACGAAAAGTAAAAGTCACTTCCTTCAGCAGACAGGCAGAAAGTCAGATCGCTGAAGGAGCTTGAGCGTATTAGCACAGGTGGCAAATGCACATGTAGATGCTGATACATGCACGCCTTTCCTGTGTCTGCGCATCTGCCTGTACTCGGGTCTGCTTGTGCATGTGTGTGTGTGTGTCTGTCGCCCTGCTCGGATCTGTAATTACAAAGGAGAGACGATAAGCCACTTTTTCCCTCTCCTGTGGGAGCTCACAGCTAATTATAGAGCCAGCGGTGCTTCAAATTGCCATTTAAAACAACCATACGGTGGGAGACAATAACACGCACCCGTGGTGGTGTCTGCATGGAGGTATCTCAGAAGAGGAGATAGCAATACTGGCAGTGGTGGTGGGAGGGGAAAAGAAGACGAAGAAAAAAAGCACCCTGCAGACCTGCTGGGAAGAAAAAGAGTGATTCAGTGAACAGGAAGCTATATTTTAGCAGCTAAAAGGTCTGTGAATCTTCCAGTAAAAGACAGCTGCAGGGGCAGATTAGGAAGAGTTATTCGGGTTGATTTGAGGGGTTAACGAGTGGGAAAAGCCCACAAGTCAACATCATTTAACAGGTATGTGTCTTTCTTGCAATCTTATTGTTTTCTTTTATTCATTTAATGGCAGGAAACCCCTCCAAACCCTCCGTAACCAAAGAGACCGACTTCCACTTGAAACCATACAACAGTTAGCCAAGAGAAAGAGTTTGACATACAGACCGCATTCAGGTTTTAGTCAAGATCTTAAAAAAACAACAAAAACAAAAGAAACATGATGATTCCAGAGAAAGAAGGAAAAACATGCTGAGAGTTGCAGGACGGGTGAGAAAAATGGAGAGAACGGAGAGAAAGCGCGAGGAAGGCTAGAGAAAGGACAAGGAGGGATTTTGTGGTCTGCGGTGGAATGTGCTTTGAGGAAACGATCACTGCCAATACGCGCGCACGCACGCACGCACGCACGCACAAATGCAACGTCTCTTTGCCTGTGGCCGTCCTCTACGCACACCGAGGAATCCCATCATACCCTCGCTTGCTCTTTCTCAGCCACATAAACAGTGAAACCGCACAAAAATTAAGAGGCCTTGCAAAAAAGCACATACACTGTACATTCCTTACAAGCAATTGCATATCATGGGGCAATTTGTGTGCACATCCCAATTACTTGGGATCATGTACACACTTGTGTGTTACACTTCACTTTGCTCCTGCACGCACAGTGCACACGCACAGATGGATAATATACCTGCAGGTGGTACTGTAGCAGGATAAGATGAGAAACCACTAATGAGTCATCATTCAATTTGTGTTCATTATGAACACTGTTAAATGTGTGTGTGTGTGCGCGCGTGTGTGTGTAATGGGAGAGTGGATACATGCTCTCTGTGCATAGACAGCATCTATATGAGCCGACGACCTACTGTAGACCCGAGTGTGTGTGTGTGTGTGTGTGTGTGTGTGTGTGTGTGTGCGTGCGTGCGTGCGTGTGTGTAATCTTTATTGGTGTCTTCTCTGACAACGCCCGTTTGGGTTTACACAAGCTGTAACTCATGTGTCAATTAATTATCAGTGTGTGTAAATGTGTATGAATGTGAGGTAGAGTTACAGTCCATCAGCATAATGAGTGTAAGAAGAGCTGTAACCAGACACCGGTCCTATCTGTAACTAACACCAGCTCAGATCCAGGCTCATGTCCGCGGCAGATGCGATGGGTCTGCTATCCGCTACATGTTTACTCTGACTGCCACGAGGCCTTATGGAAACTGACCTGGATGAATCAAGTTAAAATGGCAAATCTTAGGAAGATGTTGTAACTCGTTTTTGTCTCCATACAAATGTTCAGGTTTTTCCTCCAGCTGCCAAAAACCTGAGTATTTTTCAATCCATAACTTGTGTTTGTGACTATATTCTGGAGAACTTCCAAGATTGCAAAATGCACAACCGGGAACTGCTGTGTTGGAAAATGAAGCCAAGAGTAAAGTTTCTCCACAGCCTGCATGACTCTGGTTCCAGAAGTGAGTTCAACTCCAGCGATGAAATGAGCATGTTTACCTCACGGCACAAACAACTACTTTGGTCCGTCATCACGACTGTATACAGCTCATCCCTTCTAATCTAGCTTGTTAGCCTTTCCTGCTCCAATAAAACTCAGCATGGAGGCAAAATGTATGAATTTCACACTTCGAAATGGAAAGTTTGATGTTACCGCCATGAATTCATTTTTTCAATCAGTCAATATAGGGATATGGCAGGGATGTGGGGTGGTGGTGGGACATGAACATGCAGTTTACACTGTATTTCCTGAAATCAACAATTCCCTTAATGACTTATAGTTGCACTTTCAGTGGAGGGAACAGCAGTGAATGTGTGGTATAGAATATAAACAGAATACAAGAATCCAATTAGAGGCCAATTTAAAGGTGGCCGACCTGACACATTAATAATCCTATATAGAAATTTGTGAGAATTACGTAGCATGGCAGTTGTCACATGTCTGTCGCCAAACGTGGACATACAGTATGAACCAATCAGGTTGTTGCACTGACAAGCAAGTCTTAAAAGATGTACAAGGAATCTTATTTAGGGCAACGTCACCAAACATTTTGATCTTTTAAAACAAGTTTTGACTTGCATTTGCACATGAAATTGAAAATATTGATAAAACAATGGATGAAAGTCTATCAAATGTCATTTTGTTTCTAAATTCACGAGTTAGCTGTTTGTTTCATAGTTTGTTTCATAACTCGCACTAAAAACTCAAGGAGATCCAGTGACATCTTATTCTCAACATTATTATGATGCAAAAAAAAAAAGTCACAGGATGATCGAAGTCTGCAGACTTCAGCAGACCTCAGTACTTCAGTGAGTGAATCTACAAAGGTGCAGGGCAATCCACAAATGTTGAGGTATTCCAATCTGGACCAAAGTGGCCAGCCAGCCGACTAATAAAGTGACCGTGACATCCGCAGGTTTGTGCTGCAAATGTGCCTCAGGATCACCTGATTTTGGGGCGACGTCTTTTAGTTGGACAGATTAGTCGAAGATGTCCAAAAGCCTGAATCGGGTTCCCAAGAACACACAGTCACACGCCGCCGCCACCGTACCCATGGAGAGCTTTTCCCATGACCAGTAATCTGGTTACAGTGCCTGGCACCAACATCTACACACACCTGCCACGGCCCAGTGAACCTTCTTACTTTTCACCCTCATGTTTCACAGCTTCTACTTATTCCATTAAATTAACCAACAACTCATAGACTTTCCATCTCCATCTGATATAATGATTAAAACTTTTATGGACAAAGACAACAAATGGGAACTGCGGCCACAACAAAAGAGTTCTGTAGCATAAAACCACACTAAACCCAAAGTACCATTTTTTATGAGTGCAGAACAGTGTTTACTAACCTTTAACAACCTTTCCAAGATGATAAAAATCTTTATGATGTGAATTCATAGCGGACATTATAGTGAGCAGCATCGAAGTGAATGAAGCTGTTGTAGGACGGATTTGTTTCAGGGCCAAATATAAATCAATGGGTTTGTGCAAATGTAATTGATTTTTGTTTATATAACTTATTACGCCTTTAGGTCGTGCCTTAGTTTAGTCACCTTTTTATTAACCACAGCATCTCTGCAGATAATGTGTGGCTGTAAAATGCAGCTCTTGCACCACATGACTAGAGGCTATGAAAGGTTTCATCCTTCCCATTATTGCTCAAACTGTATTTATGGATATGGGCTTTTGCTTCTGTACCCAGCTCAATACACAGCTGGTGATTAAAGCAAAAGCCGCAAAACACAAAAACAGCGACCCACCCACCCGGCCAGTGTACAGTAAACCCATCACAAGCCCAAACCCAACCCCGGGGATAGATTTTGTATGATTTCAAAGGTCTATTCCTTGACAGGTTTTGCTTTAGTTTGTTGTCTACACTTTTTCTTCATCCTTTACTTTTCCCCGATGGCAACCTGTCATTGTGCTTATTTTTATTTACCGCCCATTTAGAGAGTTATAGCTCCCTGCATCTCTTCTTAACTCTGCATTTATTTAGATGGAACAGCGACTAAATAGGGTAAAAAAGTGGGGATGCAGTTCTGAAAGACAAAATGAAGAAATGATGAGAGAAGAACAAGAAGCAATGAGAGATAAATGTGTGACCGAGCGTTTGCAGTATCCTCTGCCAATCAACCAATATATTTCTAGCCACCAATTACAGAGGTGGCGACAGCACCAATTTGATCTTCCATTATGTACTAATGAGATCTGGATGAATAAATGGATGATGGCATGAGGCAAAAGAGGAAGGAGAAGCAAAGGAAAGGAGGAATTGTGGACCATTAAAGGACCATTCTAAATAATAACTAATCAACCAAATCCAGATATAATATGAATGGCTGGCCACTAGATTACTAAAGTAAAATCCACAGCAGCCTTCATGTTTTTTTCCCTTATTTTGTGCATCTCTACAGTATGCTCATGTCACCTGCTCCACTACACTTAAACTCATCCGTAACATTATTTACGGTCTGCAGTTCCAATAAAGCACAACATACGGAAACAGTCAAACAGTTAATTAGCTTCAAAGTGATGTTTTCATGGGATCAGAAATTGGCTTATTCATTTATACTTTAACATCTGCACAACAAAGAACTCATTTGCTTCAGAAAGACTGAATTATCATCATTATTATTAGGCTGCCAGCAGTAATGTTTATACCGATACTTGATTTCAAAATCCGATATTCAAAAATGCCGAATGATATTTTTTCTTTTGGACACGTGAAACGTCAACAGATTTTCCAAACATTTGCTATGTGTAGTTACTTCTTCACCTGTTTACACTTTGTCCAACTGTGCTTGGATCAGCTGGTTGTCGTGTTTTCAGCGTTCCAAACACGTGTTGCCAAAGGGGAAGTTGTAGAGTGCCCTCTGGTGGACAAACATAATCACCTCATGACGTGATTAAAGGGTGTTTCTCCTGTCTCCTCTTTGCTTTTATAAGTTTAATTTATCAGTCTTACCTGATAGATCAACAAACAGCTAATTTCGGTCAGGCTCTTGTAATACGGTCAGTAGAGAAGATGAAATACTGTATTGCTCTTAGAGCTAATGGCGGAAAGTAAAATGATACAGCATGCTTGCTTTCTGAAGGGAAGTTAAGTGAATGAAATTATTTATTATTATTATAATATATTATTATAAATGCAGAAAGAAAAAGTTTTGTCTGAATGTGATATACTCCTCAGGCTGCTCTTTCCCAAACCTTTCCAACACCTCCACCATGACAGAGCCAGGGTGCAGTCTCTGTCTCGCCTGCTGACAGAGCACTATCCCGGGGCTGATTTCCTGTCACACCCCCAAACCTCTAATTCCTTTGCAGTGCTGGGTTGGGAATAAAAAGGTGTCACTTCAAATGTTGGCTGTTGTAGAAGTGACAGCGTCATCATTTGAATGTGACCTAAGGGCCCAGCAGGCAGTATGAGAGCGGTAGGTTAGTGTGTGTGGGGGCGCGGGGCAGGAAACTGTCAGGCTAAAACGCGCGGTTGTCAATAGTCATTTGTGTGCTCGTGGGAGTACGATTGAGTTTCCAAGGTGACAAGTTTCTCTGTTTGTGTAAACTGCAGCCAGCAATAAAAAATGCCTTTTTTTAAAATGACTTTGACAGGTTTAACCTCACTTTGAACCAAAGGAAAAACTTCACTTCAACATCTAGTACAGTTCAGCCAGACAGCTCACAATGAAAAGAGTGATGCATTACAGCAGAAGAATATAGTCAGAGCTCATCACTCCCTGTAAATATGTTACAAATACATTTGGGGAGTGATGAGTAAATATGCCTCTGGAGCCTACAACTGAGTGCTGGGTGGGTGCAGAGGTTTGAACTGTTAGGAGAGAGCGAAGCATGTTGTGTGTGTGTGACAGTGCAGCACGAGTTAACTGCTTGAACTAGCTCAAAGGCACTATTCCATTAAGAGGTCTAAGTTACTGTCAGTGACAACCCCAAACTCTAAGCAGAACCCTGTGTTTGAGAGATTGGTGTCACTTAAAATGGTTACATTCTTTCAAGAAGAAGAATATAGAAAAAAGAAAATATTCTGGAAGTACAAGGTTAGACCCCATAGTGTTAAAAAGAAGCTCTTCCTTCCCACTGTCGCCAAGGGCTGTCACAGGAAATCATGTGAGTCTTTACAATAGACCCAGTCGCCCCCGGAGCAACTGTCGTTGTGAATTAGCACTGTATAAATAAAGCTGGATTGAAGACTTGCTGTTGGTCACCCACCCACCCACCACCACTCTAATGAGCCTGACACTTCCTTGTTGGGAGTGATGAGACCGGAGCCAAACAGCAGCACATCATATTGCATGTGCTGGCTGCATAAAGTCAAATTTTCTATTTTATCATTCAGGGTTTTTTGTTTGAAAAGATCGCTCTCAAACATGCCTTTTAACCCGAAATCCAAAGCCCTATGTTTTGGAGAAAATAGATAAAATAACACAAGCAGTTTTTCACGTATGTCAGATTTGTTTCTTTATTTATTCATTTATTTTTGTCTCCTGACAAGACTTTGCAGAACTTTTTTTCATGCCATAGTATTAGGGAGTCCTCGGTGAGCTTTAACTCCTTAATTCTATACATTTTTTCTGCCACGATCACCAGAATGTAATATCGAAGTCTTGTTTTCTGCATTCTGTCAGCTCATCCTCCTAATAGGCAGGTAGAGCCCAGATAAAGGATGCAGACAGAGGATGTGTAGGTGGCTCTGTTTACACTACACTGGCAGCCTGCATACATGCTCGCCTAACAATATGCTTGTCAGTATGCACTACTCGGGTGGTCCCTTGGTGACATGCCCAGATGGCAGCTTTTAAGTCATGTGGACTCGCGCAGCCCTATGGAACAAGAAATTAAAATTACACATTGTTTCTGAGTATGATATATGACAATGGTCTCAGCTGTCTATGAGACTGGTTATGCTTGAAAAGGATGACTTGTATTGGTTTCTTTCAGTTTCTCTACACTAAAGGCAGATAGAGATACTTTATACCATGAAAAGCTAATTTCCAAAATGTAGTTTTTGTTTCATGCAGTATTTGTAAAACCCATGTTTATATTTTAGAGTTTCCTTTTGGAGTCAGTGAGTGTGCAACTGGTTTGAAAGGGCTGTTTGATATGTTTGAATCCATGCAGGGTCATGCAGGGGGAACCCAGTACATGCCTTTGGTAACTGGTTACATGCCAATCCAGCTCGGAGGGCCCAAATCCTTCAGTCTTCCCATATTTCTTCTTCAGGAGGTCTTTCACTTTTCTGGCTCTCATCTCGACTGCCTGCATGTTCCTATTGCAGGGTGAAAACAGCAAGCGAAACAAAGAACTGAAAAAGAATTCAGACGAGGCAAGTTTTGCCCTGCGGAGACAGGAAGTTAAGCGCCAGTAGAGCCGAATGGAGATACAGAGAGCGCGGGCAGAAGACAGAATGAGGAGGGATGGAAACGACCCAGTGGAAACCATGATGTCATGATTAGTGAGGTGCGACCATCCTGCAGTCACATTGGCACCACATGGACGCCAGTGGAAAGCGCACACACTAAACGTCTCTGTCTCTGCCTCTAACCGATCACAGCTGCTGCAAGAAACAATGCAGCCATTGTCATACTTAAACTCCTTTATGTGCTTAGACGCACACACACATACAGTATACTGTACAACACAGCACATCAGTACTGAAACTGATGCTTCAAATCCTTCCAAAGTGTGAAGATGTTTCTCAAAGCCATTTAAAGTCCCAGTAAATAAAATCCATCTGAGAGATCTATAGTTTATCCACATCCTATAGTCATGAGAAGTCCTTCATTTGACCTATAATGTGCATAT
>VOQJ01042443.1:151906-163398 GCA_015052665.1 Apistogramma diplotaenia | reverse complement strand
CTTCCCTTAGGTGTCGTATCATCATGTAAATTTAGCACACACGTAGGACTACTGTACATAGAACACCCGCAAACAAATCCACACACACACACACACACACACACACACACACACACACACAGGGACACATCTGCGCACACAGGGGCACAGATGCATAACAAGTAAAGAAGAATCATTTGTGAAGCAGCAAACATTGTTGTCCCACTCTGATCAGCCACGACATTCAAACCACTCACAGGTGAAGTGTTCTGCTGTGGCTCCTGGCATTCATGTGGATCATGCTGTGATACAAACTACCAATTTAAACATTGTTCCCGACTCAGAGTCCCACCCAAACACCTTGTTCAACAACAGTGGCCCCAGCCTTTCAAACTTGCCAGAACACACTTGGTCCATGAGACAATGCTGCACAACACCAAGGCCCCACCAACCTGAAGGTACCACACGACACAGGACACCTCCTGAGGTCCTGTCCTGATGGGCTCTGATGGATACCTGCACAATATTAAATCTGTGGCTTTATTGTTAAGGGTAATTGGCGAAAAAATAGAGCACAATCTGATCCACTTGTGGTGCTCAATTAGAAAACTGCCACTCTGCAGTGATGACGATGATGATGTAATTAAAAGCGTGCAGACGGTGTGACAGCGCTATCATCTGTTTCAGTGTAACACAGACTGCAAAAGCCTTCCACAACAGAGACCTCAAACTACCACATATTGCTCTTCTTTCGCAAACACTGCAATCGCATATGAAAGCCAACAGGAAGTGTCTTCCCTTTCTAACATGTAAAGTGTGGGAGCACCACGGCAGCCTCGAATTCCTTTGAGGGACTCGAGCGCACTCAAAGCAGCTCCTCAGATACTTTTTTCTCCATCTGTTCTTTCGTCCCTCCCCGTGCCCCCGTTTTATGTCTTGAATTGCATGTAAGAGAAGACGCTCTGTTTGAATTTGTATGCAGTAGTTCGCTGTCTAATGTGACCTTTCTTTTCCTTTTAAAAAAGGCCCATTCAGGACCATAAATGTTGCAACACCGCTAATGACTGTGCTTTACAGCATCTTCATGGAGTTTTCGTGTTTAAAGTCACTTGAAGTGTTCTACTGTAGATCAGGTTAATTATTTAGTCACACTGAAGTTAGCTGCTCATCGTGGATCTGTGTATCAATCGCTCAGGATAGACCAGCAAACTCTTTAAGTTATGGTTGGTTTTACAAAGCATTTCTCCAACTTGAAGTCCTTATTCTTTTACTTGTGGACATAATTAAGCAAAGCAACACGGACCAGCCATTCTTTTAGAAAGAGGAGACAGTTCTTCCGTGTTTGCTGTTGATAATTTCCAGTGACTGATCATCTCTGTCATGTGGATTACTTTAAGAGGTTAGCATATAGAAATAATTTATGTAGAAGTAATAGCCATACTGTTACAGAAGAGATTAAACCGCTCCTACTCTGATTGTTGACATTTCTAAGCTTCCTGCAGACATATGTCTCATTGCTTTCCACATTATGGACTCCAGGAGAAATTAAGTCGCAGTCGATTTAAATTTGATTTTCAGAATCTGATTGCTTTACTCAGAGTAAAATTGCAGAATAAAATTGACAACCTAAGTCATCATTTGAGTTATTTCTGACTCACATAATGAGGGCTGCATTTTTCTGTTCTGAGCCCTGAAATGAAATTACAGATTTTAGACTAACTGTTGCAAATCTGTATCATTTCCTCGTTAAATATGAAAGGACATCAGAAGGTTTTTCCACTGTTAACAAGTTTAATATGATTCCGTCACAGTAAAATGATGGAAGTAGGATTCTCGCAATAGCAGTGTACTGTGAAATGCTGTAATCAGCAAGCAAAATTCGTATCAACAAGTGGCACTGGATCAGAAAATCATGTGGGATTGTTTCCTGTAAACACTGTTGTGAGAAGGCCCTCATCATTTTTGCTTAATCCTTTCGGCTGCATAGTTTCAAAGCATTTTGTTTTTTTGTCCTTTGAAGCCATTAGTAAAATGAAAGCAGTAGTTCTTTTGTATTTCTGACCTTGTAATGCTGACAAGTATGGGGTGGTATTTTGGGTTTACGACGAGGCTTTTTACTAAATGAATCGAATCTTTGAATCTCATACTTCTACATCTATTCAGAGGAAAACAAAAGAGAAGTAAATGTGTACACATGAGGTGCATTTGTTCTACAAGTTAAAGTTGGAATCAGCTTTTCTGGCTGCGACACCCCAAATAACCCACATTTGTCAAGTCATCTATATGTGCAGCAGGCTTATCCATCAAGCCGCAGGAGATCTGGTCAGATCTGCGGCATGAGGCAGGGGCAGCTGGGGGTAAACAGCACTCAAGTCTTTTAGTATAATACTTTTTCTTTTTTTATTAAAGGATTGAGAAAACCCTTTCTGCTCTGTAGATGCCAAAGTCAAAAACTCAGTCGAAGATAACCCCGATGACATTACCCAGATTAGTTTTTGGTGCTTAGACAGCTCTCTTCACAGACACAGAAGACAACTCTTCTTGCAGGCTAAGTGGATGAGTAAACTGACTTTTTGCCCCATTAAGTTTCAAGGTATCACTGTAGGAGCTCACGGTAACACATGTGGCACACTGTGGTGGACCACTTCTGCTTTTGGCCTCTCCTTGTCAAGCACCCCACAGCCTCAGCGTGTCATTAGCTCCTACAAAAGAAAAGCATCTGTGAGATGCTCCATGAACATGCACATGGCAGGTCAATTATCATGCTCTTACAGAACCTTTTCAGCACCAAAACATACTCGAAATGTGTGTGTGTGTGTTTTTTTTTTATGCAAGTAGATTGCAGTTCAATTCAATCTGATAACTAGATGGCAGGCCGAGATGGGATCTGGGATCGAAATCAATGCAGAGTGGAACAAGTCTGGGTATAATGGACATTAGTGGGCAGTGCTCTGGCACAGATCACATTAGAACCAGCACTGCTGAAGTCTGCCAAGTGCTCCAAACATCCATTAGTAGACCAATCAAACAGTATTTGCTCAACATTTATGTATTTGTTCACAGCGCCCCAAAGATCCTGTAGAGAAGCTTCTTAGAGGCACTGAAATGACAGCTGGGAGCGTTAAAAATCTCGTGTGCGACCTTAGCGGTGCACAAATCTGTTGGCTGTCCTGTTGGGGAAAGTGCCGTCACCACACATGGAAACGGTTTTCATTTATCTGGGAGTAGCGCTGCCTTTCTCTAGCGCTTTCTTTCTTTTTCCTGAAGAGAAGGTAAAGTGGCATCATATGTCACTAAGCATCACTTCACTGCTGTCAGGAGGTTGATGTATGAGGACCGAAATTGCCAGTGCTGAAACAGCAGACCCCACACACACACACAGATACACACAAACACAAGATTGATGGATGACACAAGTATTAGGTCCAGAATGGAGGCTCATTGCGCGGTGGCAGATGAATGATTTTAAGAGGTGGGGACGTGATGACCTGCAGCTGCAACAATTAGTTTTTATTGGTCGCAGTCTTGTTTTTATGAGAAAACTCATTCGGGTCCCTTTAAATTGTTGAGTCAAGAGACATTTTTTTCTTCTAGCTAGTAAAGAAATCATTTGTTGGTGCAGAGTTCCTAACTTGACTAGCAGAGGGCTGCTTCCACTGAAGCGTGAAAGTCATTGATTAAGCTGTTGGTTGATTTGGCTTTATTGGAAACCTGATTTGTGCCAGCAAGGGAAACAAAGCATGAGTTATTGATCCGGTGGAAAAGCTCATCGGCGCCTGCCGGTGTGGAGCTTTAGAGGAGTATCTCCGATAGGAAAACACTGCATATTTGTTCTTAGCCCTGCCAAACCTCAATCGAATTGAATCAGTGAATTTTTCAGTTTACAACTTACAGTGCGACACCTCCAAGCTAATAACATAAGCAAAGATCTCCTGACACCCAGTTGTTTGGACATGTGTTGGATTTATAGATTAGATTTCCTCCACCCTCTTGGCTTGCCTTCTTCCCCAGTGTGTGCTCGACAGAGTGAAGCCAGCCCGGAGGATGCATCTGCCAGATGACCCCTCTGCAGCGCCCCCACCCCTCCTTCCCGCATCAGCTGACTAGCTTGGGTAAACTGTGGTTGGCTTGTCTGTGGAAGCAGAGAGGGGAAGGAGACTGGGGGCTGGGAATTATTAACCATGAGAAAAAATGTTTACATCATGACTCTAGAGTATTGCTGCATACTGTATCTCTCTGGTGTAACCTTGGGATCAGTCCCTCCTTTTTAATTGGCGACAGATGTCTCCTCTCTCATCATCTGTGCCTCAATCGCTCTCTTGCTCATACACACATGTAAGGCTCTGATGTTCCCAGAATTCTTCCGGGAACCTCTGGGATCCCATCCCAAATCTTGGTAACATAACTCCCACCGCCCTCTCGTCCGAGCCAACACTTCATCCCTCAGTTTATGAAGCTGTCCCGCTGCAAGTGGATTGCCAGGACTCAGCTGGCCTGAAAGCTGCCCCACGCTTATGAAACATTTGGCAGATTTGAAACTTACTTGCACTTTATGTAGTGATGCTGTTACTTGGTTTCTGCTTAGTTTCCGTGAGGCTTGGGCTCAGATGTGCTGGAGGTGTTGTCTGCCTCTGTGTCACGGTGTCTTTGTGTGCTTGGCATTATCCTGCAGAGGATTGTGTCCATCTGGTAAATGAGATTTCTTGGAAATGAAAGACACAGAAAGGATAAAAAGAAGAAAGACCGAGCTTGTCTTATGGCCGATCAGTGGAAAAAGTAAAATCAAGTCCCTCAGCATGTGTCAAGGTACAGCATTAAACAATAAGTTCAGTCTTTCTTTCCTTATTTCACATGCATGTGTTCTCAAGCCTCCCTCAGCTTTGCTCTGACCTTCAATAGAGGTATTGTCCAAACAAGCCTTTGATATTCTTCTTCTTATTATTAACAGGCTGAATCAGCATGAAACTCTCAGTGTTTGGGGCCTTGGTGCCACCCCTCCCCTCCCAGAGACCAGACTGATGGCAGACAGAAGTAGGTCAAAGTTCAGTGGAGCGTCCTGTCTGGGCAGGAGGATTGGAGAGCTGGAGGGGGGGATTAAAGGGCATTGTTGGTGCCAGGGATCACCTTCCTACACGATGGGGGCTTCTTTTTTGTTTCTTTAATAAAAAAATGTTAGTTTTATGAAGTTCAAAAAGAACCAGGCTGCCATTTTATAAATTTAAAACATGGAGCCTTAATAATTACAAAATTGTCTGCCACTAATTCTGAATGTTAAGAAATAGCTTACAAATACACTACAGATCACAGAGTGTATAAAAAGAAAAATCACAAAAATCTCTTGCACATCCTCTGCATACGCAGTCTGTGGTACAGAGTAATAATGATCCGTTTGAATGCACTGAAATGGGCGCTAGCTATCCAGCGGTGATTTTATGTAGCTCTCTCATATACGTGTTTTAAGAGATAATAGAACTTCACTCATTGTGGTTATTATTGGGTGGTTTTTTGGGCTAATCAGATGTATAAAGAATCCACTCACTAAAAAGAAATTGCTGACCTCCACTGAGGGATTTGCTCACCCTGCTTTAGGATTGAAGAAAAGTGCCCCAGTATGCGTCACTGTGATGGTGTTGGGTGAGGTTACAGGTCTAAGGGACCTCATGAGCAAGGCTGGGTGCAGGGTTACCAGGGATTTATGCTTCTGTATTAAATCTGCACTGTGGGTATGCTGTAACCAGAAACCCTGCTGAAACCCTACACTGTAACCTATGTAATAACCTGATGTGCACCTACCTGGAAACGTAACTACACATTGTGTTGATGGAGCCCACAATGACTGTAACCATCATTTCCCCCTATGCACTCATTTTTTTAATTGACTGGAAGAGATTGGATCTGCCAAGTAGTGTTTCAGTAGTGAACTTGCAGAACAACCAGACACACCAGGCAGAAGTATAATTATTGGCAATAACACTGACCAGGCTGTGCTGTAGGCTCTACATTTATTCAATGCTCAAGTATAAATAATTCATTAGGATGCAACAGATTTTTGACTATAGAGGGCAGCACTACATTTCACTTTGATATTTGAGCCTTTCATATTTAAATTTATATCAGTTGCTATCTCAACGATAAAATGCACCAAACAGTGCAATATACCATAGAACTTTATTTGCCATTTAACTCATGAAAAGTTACACACCCTTTGCTTAGTAAGCCTATTTGTTTGATGTGGCCAACTGCTGAAAATGACAGCGATGACTAAGATGCCATGCCTGTGGCGTTTTGCAGCTGTGTGTTTGTGCAGAGGCCTTAAATGTGTTAACATGTTCTAGTGAACATAAACTGTATATAAAAGATGGACACAGCCACCAGGTCTGAAGCTGGTGCCCAGAAGAAGTTGAGCTTTTAAGAGAAATTACCCTATTTTTCACTTTATTTAATACCCCAAAAGTACTTTTGTGATGAGTTTATGGTCTTATTTGTTTGTTTTAGGTCTTCTTGTCCCATTTGAAGTTAAATATATGATAAACCAGGCAATTTTAGGGTGGCGCTACCATGTCACTGACAAGTTGCCTACTTTCTCAGTCAGATACACCCCTCTAAGTGTTTGGCTGCTCTGTTTTTCTAAGAAGTTGATTTTTGTTTAGAGCCAGTTCTTTTGCCAAAATTAGAATCACAATAGATATCATAGAAGCATCTTGTTCACCAGCTGTCCAGCTAATTAGGACAATTGTTAGCTCATCAGCTCTACCCTCTTGTCTAAATATGAGGACATCTGGTTACAAAATGAAGAGATCTTGATCACCAAAATATCAAAATATCTGTTCAGTTTTATATAAAAATCTTTCCATTCATGGTCATATGGTGTAATACTGATATGTGGCCCAGCATTAATAATATATTCACAATGGTCACGCTGACCTGCGTGAAGCATACTTTTACATATTAGGATGTGTGGACTGAGGAAGGGTCAGACGCATGCATCATAATCTTTGACATGTTCTGGGGCTCTAAAAACTTCAGGGGATCTCAAGTACTTTTTTTATTCCTTTCTCACTGGCCTGCACTGGCCTGTGTTATGTAAGAAGGCTTTCAAAATTCTGATGTTATCTTTGATATCAGGGTGAAAGGAAGGGAGGAAGGGATGCCTTTTTTCTTCATCTGTTTCTTCTGGGAGCATCTTCGCAATTAAACCTTGAAAAATATATTGTATAATAGCTCATCTGCTGTATATCAGGCTTTCAACATAGCAGGATTTGCTGGTGTGCAGAGTTAAAAATTAAGCCCTAGTTTGCTGTCAAAGATCAAACAGACAGATTAAGGTGGAGACGGAGTGGTTTAGAGGGGTAGTGGCGGCAGATGCAGGGATGAACGGATGAAATGAGGCCAGTGTCATCCTGTCTCATTTATTATGCAGGGTTGGGAGGGGATTAGCCTCACTTACATAACTCCATCTCCCCCATCTCCCCCCCTTAACTAGCATATCTCCCCCTTTTCCCCACCTCCCCTGAACTCTCTCCCTCTCTTCTGAGCCCATAAGATTGGTGTTGGCCTCTTTGTTATTCCAGCATTTGTTGGTTTTTTTTTCTTCTCCAGGAGAAAAATGTGAAGAGATAGGAGACAGCAGGAGACTGAAAATGGAGGGACAACAGGGAGAGGAGATGATGGAGAGCGACAAACATCTGGAGTAGAAGGAAATGAAAGACAAAATCTTTATTATCAGCGATGGTAATAAAGATCTGCGGATAAAGCAAAAGGAAAAGAGGAAACAGGAAGGAAAGGGGGGGAATGGGGGAGCTTTGGGGTGGATGAGAGAGTCTATTTATAGTTTATCCCTGCTGTTGGGTTAGACCGCATGGCCCAGTGCAGCACAGCTCAGTGTCCATGTCAGCCTTCATGTCAGTCTCCATTAGCTCCACGCACAAACACACACGCACTATATATATAGGTTCTGTATATACCCCGAGGATGTAAACACATGCTGTCACGAAAACATGTGTACACTGACCTGCTACTAAAGTCTGAGTAAAAGAAAATTGCACACCGACAGATCTCAGTGCGCACGTGTGTGTGTGTGAGAGAGGCACTGAGGTGCTGGACGCATTCATTAAACGGTGTGTGACATAAACACGGGGAGAACTGCACACCATTCAGCTGAGCTTTTCGACAAAGGCCGCAGTTCTGAGGATTGGACTCAATCCAAAACACATACAGCAAGATTTTTTTTTCTCTGAAATTTCCTCCCTGCCTTCACTTCTTAATCCTGGGAATAAGTTAATCGCACCATCTCCCATGTCCTTCAAATCCCTTTTTTTTCCTCAGATCATATTTGCATATCTTTTCGCTTCCTTGCTCTCGTGCTCTCTCGTACGTACAGCTATAGGTACACGTGCACGTGAGCGCGTGTGTTTCAGAGGGAGAAGCTTGTTCACCCGACTCAGTCTAACTGTGGTCTGACTTGATGATGTCATTGCTGCTGCAGGCAAATACACACACACACACAAATGCACATTATTTAAAATTGATTGCATGCACGAGTGCTGTGTTTCTGCAGAAAACATGCATTTATTAATATTGGTTCATTTCCAGTAGCAGTGTTGACTTGAGGTACTCGTGGTTTAATTTTCTTGCTTTTTTGGCTCTAATGCGAAAAAACATTATATTACATTATCTCAGTAATGTATATTTTGAGCACATGCCATTTATCTGTTTTTGAAGAGCATATACGTAAAACAAAATAGATTCTATTTTATTAACAGCCTACTGCGTTGCATAGGAAGTTATTAATTGCGAGCTGAATGTTGAGGACTGGCCAGCTACTATATAATTTCCTGGATGATTCATGGAACAGTCTCCGGGTTGCACAGGACTTCGTTTGTTTCTGCTGTTTCACTCTGCTCTGCCCCTGGCTCACCCCGCTCCAATAACACACTTACTGTGACTGTGACAGAATGCACACATTCATGAACATACATAAACCGAGCATTCACTACATGCGCACGTGCAGCCGTCTGCACTCCTGCAAAGTACTGTAACACAAAGTGAAAGACCTTTTCAAGGGAAACCACCTCTTGACTTAACATCATAGATAGCCAGTGTTTAGCAGCGGCTCTCGTGATGGAGCGTTTTAGCTGGCTTAGTTGTAGGTGCGTGTGTGTGAGTGTGTTTCCGAGAAATGTGTGCAGATCTCTTATTTACTGTAGCATCACCCCACCCAGCGCCAGCTTCACCATGCCCATAATGTTCCCCCTATTTTGGGCTAAGAAAGGTAGACTCTGTGTGGAGAAATGTGTTTGAAATAACGGGAGAAAAGCTAAAGATAGGGAGGATGGGAATAATAAGAGAGGAGAATAAGTATGTGAATGAAAAGCGATCATCCGTATCCTCCAGACAGACAAATTGCTATAACAACAGTGGCGAGCTGATGGAGCTGGAAACAGACAAAAGCAAGACAAAGCTTTTAGCGCCGGCTGTGATTTAAGCACTGAAAAGGGAAAATGAATTTTTTACTGTGGTCATTGTTTCTCATTTGTTAATTTTCCCCTTCGCACTTAATTTCCTCAGTGTGGTCACCTTTTGCTCATCCTGCCCATGTTGCATTGTTTCCACACAGAAGATCCTCATTAGTCATCAGCTGTCTACAAACGTGCAAACTCATCATTTCTTCTGCCAAGATTTTTATAAGAGGTTGACTGTGTGCAGCTGTGGCCGAGCATCAGCTGCTGCTTTTAAGCTTGGTTACAGAGATAAACTTTACCCATTGCTGCTGCGGCTGCTGCTGCTACTGTTACTGCAGCCATCCCCTCCAAAATCATGTCATCTCATCTAATCTTGCCCAAGGAGGATGTCTTAAAATCTTAGAAACATTACACGGTGGTGATAGGGGTCAAAGAGTAAATACTGTCACTCAAATACTGGAAGTAAAAGTTTGAGCCTTTTCTTCTGCTCACTACTCACAGATTTTAGATTTTAAATAAATACTCTGACTGGTTTGTTTTCACAAAATTGTGGTGCCTAGTTGGATTCTTACTGGCCACGTCCTTAGGTATATGCTGGAAACATTCCTCAGAGATTTTGGTCCATATTGACACGATAGCATCACAAAGTCATTTGAGCAGAGTGAACTCACTGTCATGTTCATGAAACCGGTTTGAGATGATGCGAGCTCTGTGACATGGTACACAGAAGATGGGTACACTGTGGTTATAAAGGTCATGAAGACATGGTCAGTAACAATGCTCAGGTAGACTGTGGCATTTAAACAATTCTCAGTCGTCACTAAGAAACCTAAAATTTGCTGAACACCATTATATCATCAACAGCTCATGTTGTTTACAGTAAATTCAGACCCCATTATCTGAATGTTGCAGCAGAAATCAAGACTCACCTGACCAGGAAATCTTTTTCTAGTGTTTTGTTGTCCAATTGTGGTCCGTGTGAATTGTAGCTTCAGTTTTCTGTTCTCAGCTGCTACAGCAGCCCATCAGGTTCAACGTGTTTTGTGTTCAGAGATGCTCTCCATACCTTGGTTGTAACAAGTGGTTAAATGAGTTACTGTTTCCTTTATATGAACTCAAAGCAGTCTGAACGTTCTCCTCTGTTGTCTTGCATCAATAATACATTTTTACTCAAAGATATTTTCCTTCTCTCTCTCTGTAAACTCTGAGATGGTTGTGTGGGAAAAAAAATCCCAGAGGATCAGCAGTTTCTGAAATACTCAGACCAGCCCATCTGGCACCAATGCATTTGCCACGTTCAAAATCACTTTAATTACCTTTCTCCCTCATTCTAATACTCAGTTTGAATTTCAGCACGTCGCCTTGACGATGTCTACGTGCCTAAATGCCTACCATGTGACTAGATATCTGTGTTAATGAGCAGTTGAACAGGTTTAACTTAAATGAGTTTTAAAACAGAGAGAGGTGCAATTAATAGAGAAACTGTTGAATAAATAAAGTAATTAAAAAAATTTTATGAAGTGATTTCACTTATATACTTCTCAAATATTTTAATTTAAAAACTCATTTAACATCCTCAGAGGTAAAAATGGCTATTGTCTCACAGGTGGATGAGGAAGGATTTGGGAAAATACCAAAGACTCAGTTCTTCTTCAATAAGTTTAATATCTCCATAAAATAAAATGTCTCATTGGAAAAAGAAAAGGTCAATAAAATAAGACAGAAATAAAAACAAAAATCCAAAACAAAAAGTGACTCACTAAAATGAAGTATTATGGCCCTGTGCACATGTGTGACAGTAATGTACTCAGCATGCAGAGTACAGAAAAAGTGGCCAATCACAGATTATTCAAGTAATTTTACTTAAGCATCTTAAGTGTTTCTTCAGGTCTCCTATCATGCTTTTCTTCAAGGTGTCCATGACTAAAAGGTGAAAATGACTATTTAAATAATTAAATCAGCCAAGTTTCGCACAGTTTTGTAAAAAAAAAAAAAAAAAAAAATAAATCATTAAGATGTTTTGTTTAAAAAAAAACATACAATAAACCCCCC
>VOQJ01042443.1:138645-151886 GCA_015052665.1 Apistogramma diplotaenia | reverse complement strand
AAAAACCAAATTTTGCACAATTTTTTAAAAAAAAAAAAAAAAAAAATCATTCCTGTTGTTGCTTTGTTCCAACAAACAAATTCACAGAGGCCTTGAGTGTGAGTTTTACTGAAAGCAGCAATTATTGCAGTTGCCAGATTTCACATCGTTACAGGCTGCCCTCTAGTGAACAGTGTTGGATCTGCACCGGTGCTGATCTGAGCTCCTTGAGCTCAGAAGTGTAAAATCACAGGACCGAAGCTTGAGAGCATCACGGGCAAACACGGTCCCTGCTGGGTTTTTTTTTCTTAACCTGTAAGATGAATGGGCCTCATTAATCATGGCCATTTGTCTTTAGTTGTAAGTCTAGAGGTCAGTGATTAAACCTTGTTCTTTGTAACACAGCCAGCTCTCTGCCTCTCTCTCCCTCTCCTCTTCCTCACTCAGATGATCAGAGGGAGAGTTGCATTTCGTCGCTGCTCTGCTCTGCTTTTCATGGCTCTGATGTTGTCTGCCACCAAATCCCAGCTGAATAAAAGTCAGAAATTGAAGCAGCAAATCATGTTTTATGTATGTGTGCTTACACAATGAAAGCAAGCTGGAAAGTGGGCCAAGCATCACACAGGGCATATTATGGCAACAAAGCAGCTTTCCACTTTCTTGGGAAAACGGCAGCCGCAGCCGCCAGAGTGCCAGGCACGGTGCACAATATGGCTAATGACAGAGAAAATAGAAAGAGAGATACATAGAAACTGCATTACCTGACTGCTCTTTTCCTGGGAAGTGTTTTACGATTCCCACTGATTCTATTCTGGTGCAGAAACTGTGCTGTTGACTTGCCAGCTCCATTACTTAATACAAGCGTCTGAGGATGAGCAATGTGACAGTGGATGCTGCACGATGTTTGAAACTATCCTGTTTTTCAGATAATGCAGAAGCAATTTACACTTTAATGTCTTCAGGTGTCTGAAGCGGCAGCTTCCATTTTCAGCTGGTGTTTATTTTCTTGGATATTGATAAATGACTTGTCATAAAATTTCAGAAAATAGTGTAAAGCTAAAAAGAAATTTTTTTTTTATAGCAAATATAACATTTGAGGTTTTTGGACATAGATGTTCAGTGATGCCATGATAAACATCACCCACTGGTTTCTGGACGGGCAGCATGGTGATGTGTGGTGTCTCCTCACAGCAAGAAGGCTTTGAGTTTGAAACAATCTCTCTGTGTCGAGTTGGCATGTTCTCCTGAACAGTCAAAATACATTTATTTAATGATCGTAAATTTGCCACAGATGTAAATGTGACCGTGTGAAGTTGTCTCTGCGTTAACCCTGCGATTAGCTGACACCCTGTGTAGGGTCTACCCTACCTCTCGCCCGATGCTGGCTTGAATAGGCTCCAGCCTCCCCCTTGCTACCGAGAAGAAAACGGACAAAACTAGCAATTCCAATCATAAACTGTTTACTGAAACACTGGAAGTCTCAGTTGAGGGGGCGTTTCAGTTGAATATTCCGACTTTAAATTGAATGCACTGTGAGGCCCTTCTTTTTTTCTCCATCTTTTTTTTAAACAGTCTTGTTTTGGGCTGCTGGGCAGACTCTTAAAGATGTCACCTTTAAGTCAGGAAACTGATGATGGTCAATTTGTCATGATTGTTTGACATTTTATAAAAGAAACAATCTAGAAAATAATTTCTGGTCTTGTAATAATGATATATACAGAGATGTTCCTGAAAATTTTCTCCCTTTAAAACACTTAGATAATCCAATACATGCATTTATGGACTAAACTGAATTCTTCTCTCTCTTTGCTTCATTCTGCAAGAGTCACCTTGGCACAGATTTAGCTGCACCTTCTGGGTGACGGCAGCTGCTTTTCCCTTCGCCCTCCTTTGATCCTCCTTCAACAGCACTCTATACTGTATCTCTCCAAAATGCGGTGGCACAGTAGAGACCCAGAGGAGCCGAAAACATAAGGATTGCTTTGATTTACAAAATGAACCCCGGGTAGCCAGACACACACAAAGCTGTATGACCTTAACGCTGCCCTCAGCTGAAGTTAATTCTGCAGCACTGTGCAAGAGTGCAAGCCTCAGTCACAGTGTCATTGTCCTGACATAAAGTGTCATCCCTGCAGTGAGGACATATGCTGCTATTGCGATCTAATCTATCAAGCAGTGATCTAAAGGATGAATAATCTCTATCTAATCTGCACCCATGGGTCCATCATACTGGCTGAGATCTCATCTCCTGATTAGAGAGAGCATGCAGTGAAGGGAGCCTTTATGCCCGTGTGTGTATGTGTCGACGCCCTTAAAGTGCTGCAGTGATCATTACAGCAACACAGGCCATGTTTTATGGACGTGCACTGGGTTTTATGACAATTAAAAGACAGGCAGGCCAGATCTATAAATTCATGCGTAAAGAATTTTTTTCTTGTATTGACTCTTGTATCTGTGCAGATGTTGAAAAGGGGTGAATAAATGTAACCACTATCCTATTATTTCAACAAATCGTGCCTCTCTGGGAAGAATCTGCCATTTCTGCCTTCCCCCCCATCCCACACTTTCTCCCTCGCAACTCCTGCTTTCCTTTGCTTTTCATGGTGTTTACAGCTACAAGGCACGTGGCCATCAAATCAGGCCCGAAACACAATAATCATCTAATGGCAGAAATCCCAGACCCTGATTGCCACTTTAATCAGTGGTACCTTGGCCTCAAGCCTTCCTGACCTCTGTATTTTATGGAAATCTATTCATAGATTTGAGTTTTCCTGTTGACAGTCGCAGATAGACACATGGTTGTGTTTCATTTTTGTTCCATATCGATGCTTTTTGGGCTTCAGCTCCATGGAAACTATGTGGGAACCAAGTGAATCAATAATTGTGTTTTATGTGATCATTTGACTGAATTAAATTAGTTTGGATTAAAAATTTAGGTTTGTCTAAAATGAGTATTTTTAAACCAATGATGATTGCAGTTAGTTTCTGAGTTTATCTGTATTATATTGGACAGATGTTACATGTTGAGAATTAGATGTGCTTTAGATTGATATGTGAGCTGTATGATGTTTTTATTAAAGTTTGACCAGGACAGCACCAAACTCTGATTTGTGACGGTAAGAAAACCTGTGTGACTGTCCATGTTCTTACAGTCTATCAGCTGGTGGCAGTAGCTGTGAAAGTGCCCATTCAGCACTGCTCTGTGGTTCCTGAAAGATGCTCTGAAGCTCGGCCTGGCAGCCGTGTGATGTGGCAGGACTGACCCCCTGCTGCACTGGGGGTGCGAGGGCCAAAATCAATAGCCGTATCGTATTACTTATCAGACTGTAACAAGCTGACTGATTACCTCATCGGGTGCCCGTGTGGAGAGCAGATAGGAAGCAAAGAGAAAGAAGAGGTGAGATCAAAAGATTAGGAAAATTAGAAATTACAAAAAGACAGAGCAAAGTAGCATTTTTGGGGAAAGGAAGATAAAACCCTCCCATTTCTACAAACCATCAAAAAGAGCTATAGTTAATATTGTTGGACACCAGAGGGTGGTAGTACTAACTTGAAGTTATTATCAAGTATTCACACACAAGGATATTCAGAGAAAGGAAAAACGGTAGTAAAGTTCTTAGTTATTATGAGCATGGAGGCATTTTCTTTTGATCAAGACATGAAAGCCGTGCAGAACAGGACTGAATGAGGATTTTTCCATTCCTCTTCCAAAGATTGTAACCACATGTCGTTTTAGGAATGCCATGTAAAACCGCAGCATCACAGTGCACTACATCAGCTCAGATTTGATTTATCAAAGTGGTCACTGCGAGGTCATCTTGCTTCCTATTTACAGGTGTGTTTCTGTTTGCGTATGGATGTGGATAATAAGCAGAAATAATCCAACATCCCAGCATTAACCAGCAGATGGACAAAACTGGTCAGATTAGTTAACATTGACTCTCTGTGTTTTCCCTCAGGCCACAGTGCACCTGAAGACAGTCCTAGACAGAAGTGAAGTCCTGGGATGAAAGCTCTCTGCCATTTTCCTTTCTCCCCGAGACCGCCAGGAGGAGGACGCTGGGTGACACACTGAGGTAAAGAACCACACCAAAAAGCAAAATAAAACCCCCTCTGCAGACAAAACCCTTCTCTGATGACGCTGACCTTCAATATTTGCTGACTCAAACATCCCCCACTCCTCCCACCGTTCTTGTTCTTTCTTTCTTGCCCTCCCTTTTTATATTCTTCTTTCTCCCTTTGTTTTTTTTTTGGGGGGGGGGGTGGCTGGGAATGCTGATCAGTAGACTGACAAGGTGTGGGCTTAGTTTAGAGTGTGGTCACTTTGTCACACAGACGCAAGCACATTTATGGAAATAGGGGTCTTGGCCTCTTTGAAGCATCTGTTTGGAGACGAGGTCTGGAGATGGATAGGAGTTGGAGTATGTGACACGGGGGTTGGTGGGAGTAGAGCCAGAGACGAAGAGTCAAGGGGTTAGAAATTTGTGGCTGAGGTCGTGGTGTTCCGTGTAACAGCGAGTGCCTCAGATAAGGCTCAGAAGGTGCTGCTAATCAAGTCTTCTCTCTCTACGTCACCTGTTTTGTTTTGTTTTGTTTTGTTTTTTACAAGATTAATGCAAAACAAAATCAGTTAAGTCGGTCTGCAGCATTTTGTGTTTGGGTTGTTTTTCGAAAGCAGTCACAACACTTGATCCTGACATTAAGCCCTTATCATTTCTATCAGCTCAAGGCCCCACAGTAAAAGGGCAGTGCTTGTAAGATATGTGGGGTGATAATACTGTGTGGTCAAGACAGCAGCAGCTGTCTTCCTCTCTTCTTTCCACTGTATCCATTACAGATATGCTATCTCCACTGCATTTTTTTCTCCAGTTCACCCCGTCCCAGCCCAGCTGTCTCCTTCCTTCACTATCTGTCCCAAAACAAAACTCACCACCTGTGTTAGAAGGTCATTTTCAAACTACAAAGTCCTGCTACATAGTTCATTTGTGGTTGATACCTGTTTACTACACATTAACGACACACTGAACTGTATTTGGGAAGTGGATAAAATGATAATATGTAATGTGAAGAACCCAGACTTGGCTCTTATCTCTGCAGAGCATTTAATCATCTTTGCAAAAAACAAAATTGGCCGGTTTTTATTCAAGTAATTCCTGTGATCCGGAAAGCTCCGGCTTCAGACTCCTCTAAACCTCTGATTTCAAACATTTTTTTCCACTCTTGGATCTCTATGATGTCATCAAGAGTATGGCCATCGCAGGCAACGAGCTGTGGGTGAACTCAGGGGCTGCAATAAGGGCGTGTATGAGGTATATCATTTTGAACTGTGAAGCATCCAAAACTGCTTTAATAGAGTCCGACAGCAAAGACATGGAGGTGAAAATGTGCATAAGTCCACTTATGTTATTTATATTAGTTTTTGATACAAATTCTCTCACTTTTCTTTAATGCATCATAAATCCTGTTTTTTACTGACTCAAACTGAGCTGATGCACTGGTTTTCTGGATTGTTATTACCTATTCAAAGGCTGAAATAGAAACTCTTGCTGACTCACACACACTCACTCAGTGTCACACACATATAAAAGACTCAAAAGCTTTCTGGTGTTGTATTTTAAGCTCGGAGAGGTGGGCTGTGTTAATGGTAGCAAAGTGCCAAGTCAGGGAGCAAAAGTGAACTCTTTTCTCTCACTATAGCACCGTGGGACTCAGAGGGAGGAACGGGGGAGTTCCAGTAAAGAGAGTGAGCGAAGACACACACACACACACACACACACACACACACACACACACACACACACACACACACACACACACACACATGCTCACACACACACAGAGCAATAGTGCTAAGTGCTGGGTGCCGTACAAGAGAGCAGTATGTGATCTGAAAGTAAATGAATGCTGAAACAGTTATTGACTTAATTATTAACTAAACGATGAATTGATTGGAGAAAAGAACTGAACGATTGAGCTGTTCTGATTAGCTAATTGCCTCTAGTCACTGCTACAGCCCTGTTAGGCTGGACCTAATGGTAGTGCTTTGATGTTAGCACCTTAGCATGTTAATCTGCTTAATAGCATAAAAATCGATATAAACCAAGGTTTTTGCATTACACAGTTTAATTCGATGATGATTTGGGCTCATTTTGCAGCCTGGGCCACTTGCAAGCATTGAGTGGACCGTGCACTCGTCTATATACTAAAGTATCCTAGAGTCAAATGTGAGGCCGTGTGTCTGACAACTAAAGCCTGTCCGAAATGGGTCATGTAACAGGACAATGATCCCATGAACAGAAGCAAATCTACAGCAGAGCAACAGAAAAATAAACAGATCAAGGTTTTACAGTGACCCACTCCAAGTCCAGACCTCAACCCGACTGATACGCTGTGGTGGGAACTTAAGAGAGCTATGCATAAACAAATGTAATGTTGCTTCAGTTTAGTGAAGTTTGCAGACAAAGACGAGTTGGACAAAATTCCTCCAATGATGTGAGAGATTAGTCATACAGAAAGCAGTTACTGCTATTAGAGGTGCTTCTACAAGCTACTGAATCACGCTGTGTACTTAGTTTTTCACAGGACTGCATAGAATCCTGGAGCTGCAGTTTCCCTGTATTACTGCACATACACCATCACTTTCACAAGATGAAATACAAGCTCAGATCACATCTGATTGGACTTCTCATTGTTCCCTTCTTCTTAATACCTGCTGAACAATACTCACTTTCATGTGCACAGGAGAGCATGAGGTGTGTGCAGCCGCAAAGATGCGCATGTTATGTAATTTACGCCATCTGAGGTAACTGACCCACCCTCTTTCTTCCTCTGTCCCGGCTGCTGCTCTTTATGTGGTGGATGATGTTTGTTAATTGGGTGTAACTAGGTCTAGTATTTAGCCAAAGGGGATAGAGGCTGCATGCTGTGGGGAAAGGGGTATTCCCCTGATGCCTTGGGCCATTCTGCACGGTCACAAATCCACTAAACAGAAATGGTGGCTAAAATTTCCCAAAATGTCATATCCGACGCAGGATTGTGTTAATGCAGAGAGTGTATATGAAAGGAATCTCAGGCTAAAAAGGGAAGGGGGAGGAGAGCGAGGGAGTCAGAAGAGAGTAGTGCATGTGCTAAAAGAGGGAAACTAGAGGCAGAGGGGCTGGCAGACAAAAGTGGGAGAGGGGAGGGAGGAATGAAGAGGAGGGGGGGGAGGCGGTGCTAAGGCAGACAGCAGGGAAGGAAAGCTGAGAAGAGAAACAGTGGAGTGAAGTGAGAAGAGAGAGAAGGAGGTGGTGAGGGGACAGGAAAATAAAAGGGCTTCCATTTGAAAGTCCTTGTGTCAGGATATGAAGTCCTGGAGCGGTGCAGAGGCTACGGCAGGAAGCTGGAACGCTGTAGGGGAGAGTTAGTCGACAGGAGAAAGAAGGAGAGACGAGGAGAATCTGAGGCATCAGAGACCGGAGTGATTTTTTTTTTCGTAAGTTTTTTTTTCCCCCAAGAGAGACAAGTGGAGGCAGCGATGCAGGGCTCTCACTGGGGTGAGTATGGAGGGAAAGAGAGAAAATGTGTATTGTTTCATGTGTCTTTACGAGAAGCGTGAGCACATATGCCTTAAATTTTCCAAACTCAGGCTCTCCTCACCCCTGCTTTTCCAATCCCCTTTGGCTTCGTTTACATTAATGCAAATTCATTTGAGAATAAACTTTGTATCCACGAGCAGCTTGAGTCAGTGGGTGAAGATCCTTGTGAGGGTGAGTTACATTAATGAAAGGTGTAGGGAAAAGCTCGTCCAACATTTATCTTAACAAGAATGGAAACTGGTTTAGTAAAGAAGAAATGGTGGTGACTTGTACAATCTGAGTAATGAATAGTTAAATAATGATTCATAAACCTCAGTCAGGTGACAGCCTCAGTAGCTTAAAGTTGCTTCTCTTAAGCTGCTACTTTTATGGCTGGTCTAAATGACCCTGGAGACTTTTGTGCAGGGACAAACAAAACTGGTAGCCTGGATTTGTTGAGGTGGGATGATGAGGGGTTTGTGCGGTGTCTGATCCAGGTTTTCTAATCCTGACTATGGGTAATCTACTCATTACACACCGTTGGGGGGTATTGATTTGTAATTTCAGCCTTAAGAAAATCTGCCCCGTCCCCTCCCCTTGGACAGTTGGGTGGGGGAAGAAGAAGAGGAGAGTGTTTTTTCAATCTGTCTTGACACACACACTCTCAGTGAGGAAGAAAAGCATGAGGCAGCATATACACTTGCACCAAAGCAGACAATTAGGCCACCTCTCAAAAGTGTGACCTGCTAAAAACATGTTTTCATCCAGAAGACTCAAAGGGAATCTTTGTGTATCTTTTGATGACAAAGCACTGGGGGTAGAGCCCGCTGCTGTTCCTCTCATGTCTTCCCTATGCGTGTAATTACAAGACTCCTCATGTGCCTTGGGCCACATATTGTAGTTTCTCATCAAGTTTGTTTTGGCCCGAGAGTGATGTGTCAGCAGATATGTTTATAGACAGCTCGCAGGGCTGTCCATTCGCTCAACTCTTTGTAGTATCTGTGTTTGATTGTATCATGTTAAGGCTTCATTTAAGGACTCGCTAGGAGAAGACTGTAATTGCCCAGGCTGGGTTTTGGCAGAGTTCGCAGGAGTGACGTTTCACCCTATAAATGCACAAACGCTGACGTGAAGTTAAGGATAAGGTGAAGGGGAGTGAGAATCGGGGGAGAGATGGAAAAGATGGGTTACCTCATCTGCTCCAAACAAATGAGGTAACGTGCGTCACATGTTGTAGCCGTGTTGACTAATGCTTCCTGCGTGCACTGTGAGCGTGTGTGTGCGCGCAGTATTAAAATGCAGTAAAGGAGCTCCAGAAAACGTACTGAGATCTTTTGTGTCCTCTTTCTGTTAGCGCTGGGCTCAGGTGTTATTTAGGATCAGGTTCCAGTTTATTAAAATAATTTTCTCATACCAAATGCCAGCAAATACTAGCTTATTAAACAATTACAGTCACACGCTGTGAAGAAAGATGGATGTAGTCACCGTGACGTCACCTATTGGTTGTTGAAATCTTGTTGTCGAGCCTCACGTTGAACCTTTTCGCACTCGTGTTTGCGTTTTGAAATTGTATGTGATGTGGAAGCAGTGGGTCTGACTGAGAAACAGCAGGATGCTGCACATGAACAAGGTAGAAACCAGCCAGCTGAACTTTAGAACTTTGTGACTCAAATCCTGATAATTAATGAATCTTGTATTGTGTTCAGTAAGTCTTAAAATGTAGATTGAGATCATAAACTCGCTATTAAATATGCTTACTGAGGTCACAAGCAAGAGAGTCAAGGGGTCATTTTCCCAAAGACTTTTATACAACTGGACTTCTCTCCTTATCCAGAGTAGTCACCCCCTGCTGGTCATTAGGCAGCTTCCAGTTTGGCTTCAGCTGTCACTCCAAAGGAAACGAATGAGCTTGTTTCTGTTTACATGGTGAAGGATGTGCCATCAGTATGAAATAGCTGTAAATGCATTTAAAGATCCATATAATTGAATTCAGTTATTTCAATCACCTCCATGGCCACAGGTTTAAAAAAACAAACACACACCTGAGCATGTGGACTGCTTCGACAAATATTTGTGAAATAATGGGTCATTCTCAGGAGCTCAGTGAATTCCAGCGTGGTACCATGATATTGAAGAGTCTGGGTTTGGCGGTTGCCAGGAGAACGGTACTTGTCTGGCTGCATTGTGCCAAGTGTAAAGTTTGGTGGAGGGGGGATTATGGTGGGTGGGGGGTCGTTTTTCAGGAGTTGGGCTCAGCCCCTTAGTCCCAGTGAAAGGAACTCTCACTGCTTCAGCATTAAGAGTGAGCCAGGCCTTCTCAACCAACATCAGTCTCTGACCTCACAAATGCACTTCTGAAAGAATGGTCAAAAATTCCCATAAACACTCCTAAACCCTGTGGAAAGCCTTCCCAGAAGAGCTGAAGCTGTTATAAGTGCAACGGGTGGGCTGACATCATATTAAACCCTATGGATTAAGAATGGGATGTCACTAAAGTTCATATGTGTGTGAAGGCAGACGAGCAAATTCTTTTGGCAATATTGTCTAGCTGTACAGAAGGCTACACATCCTGGGAATTAAAAAAAAAAAGCTGAAACGGCATTGACCTGTTGTATTAGATTAGGAACAGGCTACACTGGCTTACATTGTCACAGTTCAGGTAACGATTAATACATCGTACAGTACCTGGAGAAAATTCTGCCATTTATGCATTTTTTACAATACAATGCAGAGTCTTTCAGTAAGAATAAAAAGCTGTTTTCATTAAAGCTATTAGGACAGAATATGTGTCGAAATACTTACAGCAGTAGAGTCTCTTTGGTGTAGGTGTGATACAAAGTAAAATAACCAAAAAAGACTCAAGGATAAGGACGGATTCAGATTCCATAAAATCCTACCAGCGCCATCCATACTTTCTTTGCTCGGCTACATTGTTTTCCAATGATCCCATTTAGCTAAATCTCGTGCCAGGTGTTTATGTAAAGCCTCTAGTTGAGGAGAAGGGTGGACGAATGGAGACAGAGAGACAGATATGCAGGAAGACAGGGAGACTGCGAGAGATTAGAAGTCGGCCTGGCTTGTGCTCAGTTTGCTGAATGAGTATTTTCCAAGCCAGCCTGTCCCTGCTCTCTTTCTCAAGTTTGCAGTGGCATGGACAGCATGTCTGAATACGTCTACACATGTGCTTCTTTGCCATGTCAGATTTTTTTTCCCCCCCCACATGAGTGGAGCTGTATTCATACAGTGAGGCTGGCACAGTTAAACTGAGGCGTTGTTGCTTATGTAATAGCTGCTGTGGAACTCATTTTCCTGGCTGTATTTAGTAGCACTCGGTGTGTTTGTGTGTGTGGGCGGCATTGCCTTTGTTATATTCAGCTTCAGCTCTGATCACTGATTTCACTTTCTTCAAGCTCTGACACTTTTAGTGAAACATGAAAAAAAAATTGAGACTTTTCAGATATTGTGGCCTACTTTTCCCTCATTGAAGGATGCCAGTAAAGAGAAAGTCATATCACTCACTACCCTGTCTTTGTTCTGCATCACATTATAGGTCACATTGTGTGCCAAAGTGTGGTTGCTTTCAGTGTAAGATAACAGGCCTTTTCACTCTGCTTTCTGGCCTCTTGTTAAACTGAAACAATGGCCCTCCACTGTCATACAGCCAAAGCAGCAGGGGGGGAAGGAAGGGAATTTTAGGAGGGAAAACTTTACTCTTCTCACCACAGTTGAGACAATGAGGCTCAGAACAGCTTGGGTGCTTGGATTAGCAATGTTGTTAAAGAGCAGACGACATGCTCTTGCACTGATAAGATTTCAAACATTAAGTGACATAATTTAGCTTGAACTGGTCACTGATCCTGACAAACGGTAGTCCACTGGCCAGACTAATCCCTGTGTCTGTACCACCGGCATTCCTGGTATTTCCAGTGTCTGTGGGTCTGACCGCTGACCACTGCTGGATAACTTTCAGTGGCTGGAAAACCTCCTGGAAAATCCAACGTTTGCAGTGGGCTAGGAATGTCAGCCATCTTCCCCTTTTACACATACTGCTACCTCAGTTTCCTCCAGTGTCAGCTGACTGAAGCATTGTTAAAGGCGACATATGTGCATCTATTCTATTTTATCATTGTAAGAGTCTCTCCTGTGTGTTGTGGGCCTCTCTGCTTCCAGCTTTGTCTTTGGTAACTGAAATGCATGGTCTGTTAGGTGGAGATCAGATGATTGACTTGGCCAGTGAAGAATATTCCTTTTTTTTGGCTCGAGTAAGTCTTGGGTTGCTTTTGCAGAGTGATTTTGGGTCATTATCCATTCGCACTGTGAAACACTATCTAATCAGTTTTGCAGCATTTAGCTGAATGTGAGCAGAGGGTATAGCAGTGCAGACTTTAGCATTCATCCTGCTACTTCTTTCAGCAGTCACATCATCAATAAACACGAGTGGCCAGTTCCACATGCACATGTAATATTATTGCGTCCACCATGTTTGACAGATAATGCGGTTTGCTTTGGATCAAGAGCTGTTTCTCTCCTTCTCCATACGTTTCTCTTCCCATCATTCTAGTGCAAGTTCATCTTGGTCTCATCTGTCCAAAGTTTTTTTTTTTTCGGACCAGTGTGTTTTGGGGGTTTCTTTATATTTTTTAATATTTTCTGGCACTGTTTAACCTGGCCTTGTTTATCTTGAGTGTATCCAGTGGTTTGCACCTCTCCATTTCTATTCATGAAGGCGTTTCTTGATTGCAGACTTTAACAGTGGTACGGTTACGTCTTTGAGAGTGCTGTCTTTGACTTGCTTAGATGATGTTCCTCTTAACCATAAAAATTATTCTGCCGTCATGCACCTTAGTTGTGTTCTGTGCTCTTTCAGACCTTTTGAGTGCTTTTGAGCTGGTCAGTGCATTTGCTGTTTTTAAAATTGTACCAGTTTGTTAATCTGGCCACTCCTAAACTTTTTGTTATCTCTCTAGTGAGTATCTGCAGTTCCTAAACAGTTAAGCCAGTACTTTTGTTAAACCCACCTTACTCACACTGTGGTTGTTTGATTTGAAGTCCACTGTGGTGGTGTACAGAGGCAAAAATGTACACATAGTCAAGTGGAGCAGTTAACTATTTGGCAGCACATGAGAACTGCTCATCTAATTGCCTACATACTTGACACTGAACATCCTTGGGTTGCCAACAAGCCCATCTCAGCCAAGTAAAGAAAACATGTGCATATGTCCCCCAAATCCACTAAAACTGGACTATGCAAAGGTAATGTAACTGCTGGTTCAACTGCTCATCTGTGATTTGTGCATCTGTAAGCAACTAAGTATAATCCACCCATTAGTGACATACTGAACGATTAAGCTTGGTATGAGTGTGACCAAATGTGTTGTCAGGTGTATCCTGACAAAATGTATGAGGAGATTCAGTTTTGAAGTCAGCTGTGGTTCTTTGTGGAGAACCTAACAGGCGGTGTGTTGCAGACTGAACATATAATCTTCTCAAGGACTGTTCGTGGCTGTATGTCAACTTTAATTTAACCATTTTCAGTAGTTCCAACCCCCACATGCATTTTCTGATTTATTTATTTATTTATTTATTTTCCCTGCAGTTATGTGTGTGTGTGTGTGTGTGTGTGTGTGTGTGTGTGTGTGTCTGTGTGTGTGTGAGAGAGAGTATGTGGGCTTGGGTCAGCCTTCTCTCAAGTTCAAATTGGGGACA
>VOQJ01042443.1:123159-134549 GCA_015052665.1 Apistogramma diplotaenia | reverse complement strand
TCGATTGGTTGGAGTAGGTAATATTTCTAGTTTTTAATAAATTTCAGTTCAGTGTCAACACCGATGGGCAGCTGTTTTCAGTGAAAAGCTCACTGTTTGCTACTTTCACAGGACAAAGCAGCAGAAGTACTGGACCTACCTTCATAAGCGGGATCTAATGCACACCGTAGTTTTAACAAGCCAGTAAATTAAAGATATGTATGAACTAAAGAGCCATGCACCTTCTTTCAAATGAGTCTAAAATGGTTCTTTTTTCAGAACCTGTTCAAATTTTAACGGATTATTTAAGCAAATTCAGCCCTGTGTTTCAGTAATGGACACATTTACAGTGATTAGGACATATTCTAGTCTGTCACAATGTCACCAGGCTGTTTGAAGTCCACAGGAAAGTACAGTTTGCTTGTTATATTATTTAAATTTGAACAGACTTCTACACTCTGCCTGCCTGACAACATGCACTCATAATCCCTTGGGTTTCACAGGACTGAAGATGCTTCGGCGTGGCTTGTTTTTACAACCCTAGCACAGCTGTAGCCTGCCGTGCGGATTTCATTTCATTTCGCCGCTGTCTTCGGCTTGTTGGCTTGAAGGAAAATTCCTGCAAGCCGGCATGAGTAACAGAATTTTCGCTAGGTCAGCAGGAGGTGGTTCAGAATAGACAAGTCGTCTCGCTTCACATTTGACTTGAGATGTTAAGGTGCTCAGACCTCTGTGTCTCTGCGCTGGCAAAATAATGCAAACAGGATTATAGACGCATGGTTCTCCCAAAAGCACATTCCTCTTTGGCACCTCTTTTAGGGCTTCCTGATATTGGAAAATCCCCTAAACCCCCAGTCAAAACCCTCACCTAGCCTGCCTTTGTATGTTTACCCCTTATCCCCTTTCCTTCTTATTCTCACTTTCCTAAGTTTGTCCTGAGCCCAGCAGAGTCTCCTGAGCAGCTCAGACGTTGCGTGTGATTGCAAGGGCCGATCTGCTGCTGGACAATAATGGGCTTCCTCTCCTGGCTAGTACTGGCGTTATTAACAGACTTATCATAACAGGATTATTTCCCCGTCACAGAACTGACTTCTGGATCTTGTTAGAGAGCTACCTGGGAACTTCTTTCTTCTGTCAGTCCTGCTCTTATTCATCTCGGGCCAGCTGGTACCATGCGGAGGCTAAACTCTCACATCCACTCGGTGTATTTCCAGTTCCTGTCAGAAGCAGTGAGGCTGCCTTTAAGCGGTTCAGCATCATTTAATAGTTTTAGAGTGTCAGGATGTGGTGTAAAGTGCCCCTGGGTTGACCCCATCACAGCTTTCTGCAACACTATTGGAGTTTATTTTTGAATGCTGAATCAAATGCTTCGCTGAGAGAAATGCCTCATGAAAGACTATCAGAATGATTTCAGGCACTTGAGATGTTTTCTATATTTAGTGGTGATGACTGGTTTTTCTCTGCCTGTCTGGTGCTGCTGACAGCAGAGGAGGATGCGTGTAATGAGGAAGGTGGAGGAAACGGTGAGGGCGGATGGAGCGGATTGAAAAAGTATTTTCGCTTTCTCAGAGGAATGCAACTAAGAACGAGAGGAGGGCTTCAATAACTTTAAGAACCAACCAGTGAGCAACATCAGAGGGGGAAATTAGCTTTTGAGATTTGTTGCCAGAGTAGCCAGAACAAAACCCTAACCTCCGAGGTCACAGGGGTGGGAGGGTTGAATCAGACTACCCCCAACCCCCCCTCTAAATCCTCCGGAGGAGGGGGTCACGGTTGACTGTAGCAGAGGGTTGTTAATTCTATTATCCCTGCCTGAGAGGTCCTTGTCAGGGCTGGGAGTGAAGAGGAGAAATGGGGGTGGGTGGGGGGATCTGGATCAAAGGTGAAAGGAGGTTGTGCAAGGCGTGATTATTTTGGCATTGGAAGTGATCACATACCCCGCATATCTTTATCTCCTTGACTCATGAATACTCACGAAGCCTGTCTCATCTCTATAACTCCCCGTCTCTCCCCATCACACACTTGCGGACAGTTTAGTCAGTATAGTGTGAACTGACAGGAATTGAATCTTCCTGCTTACTGATAAATAGCTTGAATCATATTTTTCCCACAACTCCCATGTGAAAGCAGGGTGTTGGCGATACTTTTTTTTAAATCTCAAACTTGGTGACTTGAATGGCAAACTGTTATTTCACTGTACTTCACCTCTTTCATGAATAATGAAAATATTTCAACTTTTCTAACCCAACAGTGTTGCGAAATGTCCAACGGACTCAAATGGGAGATTATCCAGTCTTCAGCCAAATGTCTGATTGCACGAGTGTGCAAAGCAAAGCTAATATCTATAGCATTCACTGCTAGTGAGTGGGTGTCACATACTGCTGCATGCTATGCCTAGAAGGCTCCCTCATCTTAAGTGTATACTGCAAGCATGTCTGAACTGGACTGTTTCCTGCTGTGTGAGGCAGCCTCCAGGGCAGAAAAATGAAGTCAACGAAGGGACAAAAACTGCAGTTCTTCTAGTGACCGCTTGGGGCTCCATTGTGATGTCACCCATTAGTTTGCTGAGCCTCGTTTGGAAGTCTTGAGACAAGTGTTTTGTAACTTGTAACTGCAAGATGGCCCTTGTCCTGGGTTAACAGGTGAATTCTGGAATGAGGCGAGGAACAAAAGGTCAGAGCTGTAGGCTGACCTTAATATCAACATATAACTGGCAGAGAATAAACACAAGGAACCTAGTTACTCCACATGGGTGAAAACTATCAGATGATGAACTGCTGCCCCTCCAGCCTTCATGGCACCTGATGAGGAGATGAGGAACAGGTGTGTAAGACAACCTGAGCCTGAACTACGCCCCAAGAAAACAGCGTAACAAATATTAGATGTCCCGACTATGACAGGAGGAGTCCGGGTTTGGCTCCCAGGAGAACGGTGGGGTTGTTTTTCAGGAGTTTTGCTCGGCCCCTTAGTTCCAGTGAAAAGGAGAGACTGTGAGGCAGGCCTTCTCCTCCAACAATTGTGTCTGACCTCACAGATGCGCTTCTGGTAGAATGGTTAAAAATTCCCATAAACACCCTTTGCAGTTATACTATATTCAACTCTATGGATTAAGAATGGGATGTCAAAGTTTACATGCATATGAAGGCATGCAGACAAGCAAATATTTTTGGCAATACTGTGTAGTTTCTTTCAGTACAATTCAATTTTATTTATACAGCGCCAAATCACAACAAACAGTTGCCTCAAGGCGCAAGACTTATGAAGCATAAACAAATGTCCCAGACATTTATTATGTACAGTTAGTTATGAGGCATTAATAAGAGGACATAATAATACATTTTAAAAATAATTAATTTTTTTACTCATTTACAGCGTCGCCCAACTCTGCTCACATTAGTTGTTTGTTGTGTTTTGACAACATTGAAAAGTTGCTGAGGAGAAAGATATAATTTCCTTTTAAGGAAGTGAGGAAAATAAAGTCGATTATAACTTTTCTCTCTTCACACAACTGAATCCGTCGTTTTTGTATTCAACAACCAACCAACATTATAAACACCTTCAAGGAGACACGGTTCCAAGACTACGGGCTTCTCTTGGGAGATGATTGATGTGCACTGTTTTGTAAGAATGGATGTTCATGAACATATCAGTCTGTACATGACTGTGTGCAGCCATGGCACCAAAGGATTATTGCACTTGGCCAGACGGGTTTGAGCTTGGCACAGCAGGCTGAGGACACAAGTCCCCTCTGTGCCCCCCTGGGCAGCACAGATAATACTATCTGCGAATGAAAGACTTAATCTGCTGCCACTTATTGTGTTAATAATATCTATCCATGTTTCTCTGCCTAAAAATAGTGCAGCAGCTGACTGAAGGAAACGAGTATTAGCTTCAAAGGCGCCTTGTCATCATAAAACGGTAAAGTGAATAAATTTCAAACCACTTTAGGAATAATACACAGATGACTGCTCGCAGGTTCAGACGAGGACACTCAGGAATATCGCAGAACAGCTGGAGCTGGTGATGATTGTGACTCACCCCCCCTCACCCTTTACTAAATCCATCCTCATTTTTTTTCTCTGCCTGCCTCGTTAATGACATTGGCAATTAGCAGTAGATACAGTATATTTAATGAAGGATGAGCCATGACTGTGGGGGTCAGGCGGGGGGGAGGGGTGAAATATTTCAAGCAGCTGTAAACTGGCCGTAGCGAATCAGTGGCAGCAGGCTTAAAATCAGAAAAAAGAAGTTTGCTTCATTGCTGCAAAGGGTACCGTTGAAGTAAATCTGTGACATTTAAATATATTGTATACAATTCCTTCCACCTGTCAAATTAACTGGTATAAATGTCCACAGAATTTGATTTCTTGTAAAATAGATCTTTATTCATTTAGATGAAATAAAATTAGTTGACATTATCTTATTATTGTTTGAGCAAAGCTTTAGTTTAGGCAAGGTGCAGAGTCGAGCTCAGCCACCAATCCTGGCAGATCCCAGCTCACACATCGGGGAGGAATGTATGCGGCACCACCTAAGACTTTCCACATAGGAACTCCAGAACATGCTCCAAATCAGACTCATACTGTCAAACATAAATTACTGTACTTGGAATAACAATGCAAGTGGTCCCAGGAGGAATGGCTTTATGTCTTTAAAATCTTCTGATTCATTTATGGATCAGTGCTATTTCGTAGGATTTCTTTGTCCATTTAATCTTCCAGGGCAAACATTTTAAAAATCAGTTTTTATGTGAAATTCATCCTGTGATTATTTCTAGTAAGATTAATTAAATCGCTGTAGTTATTAGTATAATGTAGCTTTACAGTAGGCAGTAGTCTTCATCATATCATCGCTTGTCTTGTATGTGTGGCTCTGCAGATACAACCCACACTGTTGTTGAGTTTCACTGACCTCCCCAGAGTGAAGCTTTGTGCTGTGATCTTTTCTGGGTCCTAGTGCCGTGTATTGTTTTGGGGGGTTTTTTGTGCATAATATGTTTCCATATACATTATTTGAATCAAAGAGGTATTTTAGAGGTGAACTATTTTTAGCATTGTGCCACAACTAGCAGTTAAAATAATAATACATCATAACATCATTTAATGATTGATTAAAAAAAACCTCTCCCACAGCCCGTGTAATAGCTGCATCCAGAGTATAAATTAAACATTTTGTGTCTATTTTCTCTCTCCTCAGAGTGTGTGGTGCGTCTGACACCGTCGGGCTACCATGGCTCTGGTTCAGTCACTACCTGTGACCGTGAGTGACCACCCCAATCCAGGCCTCGACGTCCAGCAGTGCCGGCCGCTGTCATCCCACTCCCCCTCAGGTCCCTGCTCGGGCCCCTGTGGGCATTGCAGTTCTGACACAGCCATGGGTTCTGTGAGCAGTCTCATATCGGGCCGGACATATCAGGAGAGACACTGCAGGGCTGCCAGCGAATTCATCACCAAGCCACGTCGCTCCACGCCAGCTACCAGCTGCTTCCGGCTTCAGGATAATACCCTCCGCAGTGGGAGCTCCCTGGAGCAGCTGCTGGTTATCAGCAACCAAACACAGCCTCAGGCTCAGGTTCTGCCTCCACCGCTTCCCACAAAGAAGCAGCCACGGCCTGGAAACTCTGCTGGGGCCGGAGAGGGTGGAATGGTTGCTGGAGCAGTCGGTGGTGTTGGTGGCGGCACTAATGGGAACTTTGGGTATGTGAACGATGAGGTGGTGGTTGGTGATTGGAACGACAACCTGGTGCTGACTGCCGCAAGTCCCTGCAGCGACTCGGAGGAGCAAAGAGACAACAGGACTCTAAATGGCAACATCGGTGGACCTCCTCCCAAACTCATCCCAGTGTCCGGACAGCTGGAGAAGGTGAAAGATGCAGTGACGGTTCATTGTTAGTCATTGTTAAAAATTACATGTGGCTGCAGGGGTGTTTGCCTTAGTCCAACATAACATACAATACATCCAGATATCCTGCACTGCCACAGTGAATCAGGGGAAGGGGAAAAAGAGGAGTGGCACCTTGGTATTTAGGCTTATATTTAGTATTTAAAAAGGGCAATAAAACATCATAAATGTCACTCTCTATCTGTTAGTGGTATTTTTGTGGGGAGTAAACCTCTGCCCTGATGGAATCATCTGGGACACATGCTGAGGGCCCAAAATGATGCTTGTGCCTTTGATAAAACGCTGAGTCCACATCAGTCTTTTGAACTTTACTAATTACACCAATGAGATGTGGTTGAAAGCTCTTTGAAGAGAATTTAAAAGGAATAATTGAATGTGTTGGTTATATCATATGCCTTCGGGGCAGTGTGGTGGTGCAGAAAGAGGAAACACCACCTTACTGGAAGTGAGTTTCAGTTTGACACTCAATCCCCAGCAACCTCCGTCAGTGGTCTTGACCTCTAATCTGAAGATATTTATAGGTCAGTTTCTTCTTAAATTACAGCTCAATATTACATGCCAGGTCATTAAATATCACCGTGAGGACTTTTTTTTTTTTAATCTGTTTTATCTACTGGTATAGGTGATGCATGAGCATTCCTGCTGCCTGCGTGAAGACGTTTTACAACAGATTACCTCAGCTGTCTAATTGGCTATTTATTTCTATCGATCCAGAGGGAGGCTTAAAAACTGGCCTGACAGGCTCAGATGGATCATTTGACAGCTGCTCACCTTGCAGCCGCATCATGATAAGTGTCAGAGCTCGCTCACATCCAGTGACGTCTTTAGTGAACCCTGAGGAAGATCATTAAGAAAATGCTTACAGAGGAGAAGATGCTTTCACGCCCTCTTGTCTTTGTCTCGTCTCTTCCTCCACTCTCGTCTGTGCCCTTTGTTTCGCTGCCCTTTAATCAGATTTCTTTCCGTCCTCTCCTCCAAGCCTCTCCCTCTTTTGCCTGTCTATCCATCTTATACGATGGGAATATCATTAAGGAAATTGCTTAATGAACCCTTTGAATATCAATTAAACCAAACCAAACTAATCAGAGCTTGATGGGGTGATGTGCCAGCATATCACTCACCCGTTACTAATGAGTTTTATTCAGCTGTTACTAATTAGCACAGCAGTCACTAATGCTGTCTTCTTCTTCTGTTTTTTTTAAATAATCTATACTTTCAGAACATGGAGAAAGTGCTGATCCGCCCTACAGCGTTCAAACCTGTTGTTCCCAAGAACCGTCACTCCGTTCATTATCTTTCACCACGGCCAGGGGGCAGTACCATGTCAGAGAGCCAGGCCAGCCTCAACCTACTGCTGCCCCATGGAGGATCCAGCAGTTCCAGCGGTACAAGTGGTAACGGTGGAAGCAGCAGTTCCAACTCTGAAGGGAAGTGTAACTCTTACAGCATTGGCCGCAATGCTCGGAGCAGCCAGTCCTGCTCCATGTCAGATTCAGGGAGAAACTCCCTCTCCAGCCTCCCTACTCACAGCAGCACGGGCTACAGTTTGGCCCCCAGTGAGGGCTCCAGTGCTGGTTCTGGGTCTGGAGGCCAGCTGGAGCCCGTGTCAGGCGTAGGCCGAAACACTTCCGGTGGAAGTGGGAGCCATGGTCACAGTAACTCAGACAGTGGACGTTCCTCATCCAGCAAGAGCACAGGCTCGGGGTCGCTTAGCGGGCGCGGGCAGCCCTTGTCAGACAGCGGGTCCTGTGGCCACTCCCCACCACCTGTGGAGGGTTACGAGGTCGTGGTGAGGGAGCTGGAAGAGAAGCTGAGGGAACGAGACCTGGAGCTCCAGCAACTCCGAGAAAATCTGGATGAGAATGAAGCTGCCATCTGCCAGGTGAGACGCAGTCGCTTCAAGACACCAATTAAAAACTTGATATGATGAAGAGCTGATGTTTGACCTCTCATCAATGTCTTTTACTGTGACAGGTGTACGAAGAGAAGCAGCGTCGCTGTGAAAGAGAGATGGAGGAGCTGAGACAGAGCTGTGCCATCAAGATGAAGCAGGCCTCTCAGAAGGCACAAAGAGGACAGCAGGTGCTTCAGTTGCAGGTGTGCAGAGTTTTTAAAAAATATTATTAAATGAAGAAATTTAAGCGTTAAATTCTAAATTCTAAAACATAAAAAAATTCTAAAACAAACACATAAATTTGCAGTGAACCCCAACTCTGCTACAAGTCTGTTTTTTTATGTTGTCTTATGCTTTAGTAGTTTTCTCTGTCCACACTTGTGTGTCTTATTTTATATAGCATATCTATGCTTTTGTTTATATGCTTTGAATGTGCAATCTTTCTGTGTTGTAAGGTTTTTCAACTACAGCAGGAGAAAAAGAAGCTACAGGAGGACTTCTCCTCTCTGCTGCAGGACAGGGAGACACTGGAAAGGAGGTGTGCCACAATCCAGAGGGAGCAGACCCAGCTAGGGCCACGACTGGAGGAGACAAAGTGGGAGGTGGGTGGAAGTCAGATACTCGACAGCGACTGGACGGTCAGACACAAATCTGCCCGAGGCAGCATAGTGATTAAATGTCTCAACTGTGAATTGCAGCCTATTTGTGTAAGACATTTTTTGTATGCAGTTCCCACCAATTTTCTGTTCATCTCTTTATTGTTTAATGACTAATAAAAACATAAAAATGAGCCTTACAGAAACGTTTGTGTGGCTCAAATGATCCACATAAGAATTTGAGGTTTGCCGTTGGTGACCTAACATAGAGACAACTCGTTCAGTATTTTCAATCCTTTCATCTTTGCTTTACTCTCTTTCTGTTGTTCGTCAGGTGTGTCAGAAGTCAGGAGAGATCTCTCTTCTGAAGCAGCAGCTTAAGGAGATCCAGTCTGAGCTCAGCCAGAAGGCAGGAGACATCGTGGTCTTGAAGGCCCAGCTGAGAGAAGCTCGCTCTGAACTGCAAGCGAGCCAGGCTCGAGCCCAAGAGGCCCAGACTGCCCTGCGGACACGGTCACTGGAGCTGGAAGTCTGCGAAAACGAACTCCAGAGACGCAAGAGCGAAGCTGAGCTGCTCCGGGAGAAAGTGGGACGTTTGGAAGAGGAGTCTGCCCGGCTACGTGATGCGTTGTCCAGTCACAGCGGACCTATTCTGCCTGGCAATGCGACCATGAAAGGGCAATGTATGAGCCTTTCGCTCCAACAGGGTAGAGCTGTGGTAGGAAGGGGAGGTCCCAGTCCCTCTGTGTACCGCAGCGGAGAGGAGACTCATCTGGTCTGGGGAGGAGAGAGTGATGAAGCCAAGGCTCAGAGGCAGAATGCAGAAACAGTGTTGGGACTCAGGCAACAGGTGTGTGTTTTCTGCACCTTTTCCAAACATCTGTGATAAAAAATGATTTGGTGCAAGTTTTGGCTTTTTCATAGGAATACTTTTGTGCTTTTACTTTTCCTATATACGAGTATCCTGACTTTATATTCTGTGCTGTCCTTTTTGCATTATGTAGTTTATAGATGCACTGAGAGAGGAGCATTACAAGTTAGCTTGTTCATTTTAAATTTCTGTAAGTACAGGAAATAAACATGGTACATCTTGCACCACTGAAACAGGTGGACAGGCTGAAGGCCGAGCTCATGTACGAGAGGAGGACGAGTGAGGAGCAGCTGTCACATTTTGACGAAGAGAGGAGGGTGTGGCAGGAGGAGAAGGAGAAGGTAAACATTCTTGGTTTTAATCTTTTCCTGCAGTGTCGCACATGTCAAACGCGATTTTAAAGCTTATCCTAATCCTCCTTACCTATGTACTTACTCGAGCACCGTTTGTCCATCAACTCAGGTAATCCACTACCAGAAGCAGCTGCAGCAGAACTACATCCAGATGTACCGTCGCAACCGTGATCTGGAGAGAGTGATGAGGGAGCTGAGTCTGGAGCTGGAGAACAGGGACATGGAGGACTATGAAGTGCGCAGCGGCAGCAATGACATCCACTTTGAGGAAATCACTGCCACGGAGATATAAACATACACGCACTGAGAGTAAAATGCCTAAATAAAAAACCATGGCAACACAACTCACAGAAGACTCTGAAGGTGTAAACCAAACACTCAACTCTGGGCCAAATACTGCACTATCTTCATCATGGCTTTACCTGGATCATTGAGCAAGCACTCACCACCCATCACTGTTAGAAAAGAGAGCTCCCAAAGGTGCATTCTCACTTCCTGCTAACAGAAATGTACTCCAATAAATCCTCATAAGGTGTCTCCCACTGTGCTTTTAATGGGTTTTATTCCACTACAAAGCCAGCACAAAGACTTCTTTCAGTCTGTGGGAGCGAAAGCGGCGAAAGAAGTATTTCTTTCTCAGACCATGTTCAGATCAGGGTATTGATTATCGATGGGAACCCAAAGCAAAAAAAAAAACAAAACATTACTACACACAGAGAAATCTGGTGACAACTTTCTTGGTAGCACACGACGTGAAACACCCAGACACCAGCATGCATGTAATCGTGCATCACGAGAGAAATCCGCTTAATCACCCGGTTGCTAAAGATGACCTCATCACCTGGCCGAACTGTGCTCATTGGCAACACAAACCGCCTCTGCGCCAGTCCTCCAATCCCAAATATTACTGTCAACTGCTGTTTGTATTTTATGGTGTTCGTAGTATCAACAGTTCATTTTATGAGTTCTAAGAAATGAGGATATTTTCTTCTTCTGCATTCATGTTTTCTCGGCGGTTTGTATTCGATAAGGAACGCATTGTCACGTCTGAGAAATGCAGTAGCGAGAGCGTCCGCTCGCCCCGAGAAGCATGCTGTTATTTTTGCACAACTTTCCCACCCTCTTTTGTTCAGGACACAACTGTTTTTCTTCTGAAGAAGGAAAAAAATATATATATCGGCAAACTCAAACAAACCAATACTGACGTGCGCCTCTTTGCTTACACGTGCACATCCGATTCTGCTGTTTCCCAAACCGCTGAGGACACTAAGCCAAAGCCTCAAAGGAAATGCTTTATTTGAACACTCCCCGTGTTTTATAGACCACCAACTGTTGCACTTGTGTCAACTCTTTTAAACAATGCACCAAGTTCTGACATAAACATTTTATATAATCAAGCACTAGGAAGCAGAGCATAGGGTGGCAGATGTTTCCGGGATGCTGCCGATTCCCCCTCTATCTCTGTCTTTCTTTCTGACTTTTTCTTCTCTCTTTTTGCTTCTTACTCTGCTATTTTTATAACAGTGAAAGGCACCTCTGTGGTTGGTATCAGGAAACTAAAAATAGAGCATATTTACAGTATTACAGTGATTTAAGCCAGTGTTTGAACTGTTTGCATTCTTTCCATGTATTCCTTCACTCCCGTTAGTGCCCTTTATGTACCTCTTGGCAAATCAAAGCCAAATAACTCTTATAAAGTCTTCCTGCCCCCCCCCCCCCCCACCATTATACCTTTCCCTCATTCCTCTACTGGATTTATGTCCTGCAGTTGTTGTTTCCTTTTTTGTATGGGTTTT
>VOQJ01042443.1:93799-112743 GCA_015052665.1 Apistogramma diplotaenia | reverse complement strand
TCAGTTTCGGGTAATAATTAAGATTTTGAGATGTTTTGCATTGCAATCCCTGATTTAGAGGGGATTGCAATGCAAAACATCTCAAAATCTTAATTATTACCCGAAACTGAGTCATCTGAGTCAGCTGTGGCTGATTTGACATTTGCATTGCAGCTGATCTAAACTTGTAAGTATTCAGAAATAAGGCTGCACGTAAACCTGCACATTAAAATTAAAAGTGTGGCCTAACAATCAGGCACCGTGTCTTACAATTAGTCCACTTTATGACCTCTGAGTCATTTCCCTCAGTTTGTTCAAAACCTGAAGCAACATGTCACGTTGCAGTGACCACTCTCTCACCTTTGTCAGAATGATGAGACGGTGACTTGGAGTGGCTCCTCTCTTTACGGTCTTTCTTAAATAACAGGTTGACAAAGGTTTTGGAGCGCTTCAGGCTGGTTTTAGGCTCTTCTGAGCTTTTCTCCCTGTGTTGCCTTTTCTTCTTCTGTCTCTCCTCTGAAGGTGGAGAAACAAAGCAGACAAAACATTCACCCTAAAGAAACATGCATATGGTACTTTGCTTGTGCACTAAACAAACTAAAACTATAGACTCAATAGCAGTCTATGACATGTCATCGTTGGTGCACGCGGGGGGAAAAATCGTCCGAGCCACAGCAAGAGTAGGACATTCTGCACATCTGTGTTTGGTGATGAAAACATAATTCATTAGCCTTTGTTCTGCTCTGTGTTTAACTGCAAGCCCGTAGCACTAGCTGATACACACTCTCCTTTATGAGCACAGACTTTTCATTTCTCTTCCAGTCACCTCCTCTTTTCACTGCAGTAAATCTGACATGGTGGAAAGCAACACAAAGCATCACTGATGAATTGCAGCCACACCAACCTGAACACACCCCCATTTATTAGAAGCGCTACAGCGAAGTGCTCCCGCTTACATAACAAATGTCCAATCAGCCCTAAGCTTTGCCCCAGCCCCCCACCAGGTTCTGAAGGTACGAGTGAGCTGGAGAAATTGAAAAGGAAAGGCCAATAACTCAACAGCCCCACCGAGGCTTGGATAGATATTTCTCCATATGCTTGTTCTTATTCATTTCTCACACAGGTACAACAAGTGAGAGTAGAGGGCAGTGATTAATCACGAGTCTATGGCAATCTTGTGCCCATAGACAAATTCTATATGGAGCTTAAATCAGCTGTGAAGAATCTGAATGTTCTTGTTTACTTTGTGGAGTGATGAAGGGATGAGGGGCCGTTGAACTGATGCATGTACTGCAGGAAGATCTCACAAACATCTATTTAGCCAGTGAGTTGCAGATCTCACCTGACACTGTGATATGGCTCTGGGAGCGTCTGATTGGCTTCCGCGGTCTGCTCAGTGCCATCAATGCTGCTGTCTTAGGTGAGTGTTTCTCTACTTCCTGGTCCCCTGATGACAGTGTTTTCACCCATCCTCGTCCTCCCTCTCCAGCTCCTCCCATTTCCCTCGGCCCTTCTCCTTTCCCACGTATAACTGTGTCCTTCAGCAGCACCGTGGCACCTACAGTCCGGCTCGTTTCTGCGGTGGCCAGCCTGTCCGGTTGTGACCCATTAGGCAACAGGTGATCCTGGTAGCTTGGCGACTGAGGGTCAGTCTGTATGGCGGAGTCAGCAGTTCGCTCAGTGCTACTTGGACGTTGGGGGTGGTCCTCGGTGGAGATGCTGATGTCTACCATCTCTGAGCCGAATACAGGAGGAAACAGGACCTGGGAGAGACCACTGAGGGAACTGAGAGGTGTGCTGGAGGACAACGACGAGGCAGAAGAGTTCGTATCTGAACCCTGTGATGATGGTGCAGGGTCTCCATTGGCTACTATAGAACACAATCCAAGGGATTACTGTGTGTTTGAAAGTTCTATAAGTGACAGCAACATAAATGTACATGCTAGAATACAGTATGGGTCCATTTTTTTTACACAAAGCTTAATTTCCTTATTTTAATTCCTGCTTTGTTTGAATGGAATTCTGTCTGTCCTCATATCCCCATAATCCTGTAAGCTCTGAACAGCAGAAAATAAAGTAAGACTTTTTTTTCCCCTAATGAAACTCCAAAGTGACTCTGCATCTTGGCATCTCGACAGATGTCAGGTCATGCTCTGTTCCAGATGACTGAGCTGCCTTTGAGTACACTGAATTAATCCCTAGCTGTGTTCAGATGGGTTTGTATCAAAGTGAAAAACAAGGAACTGGAGTCCTGTTAAGAAACTGAATGACAGCTTTTTAGTTCAAGCAGGCTACACAAGGCCAGTATCCCTCTTTTTTAAAGGTTCCCAAGGAGACTCCCCCATGTATAAAATATTTTTTCAAGGTATCACTTCTCAGTGCTGATATGTCTTGTAAAACCTGTGTTAAACATTGTTTTGCAAAAACAGTCAACATACACTTATCGAGCCAGCCGTATTCTGCCACCATCTCCTTATATGCAGGATATCTGCCAGCTTCCTGTTGAAGATCAAAAATAAAAAATCTTCAGCAAGAACAGGAAACTGTCACCATGATGACTGAAGCACACTTCACTCACCATTGAGCCAAGATTTAATTTTCTTTTTTTTCCTGTAGTTTTTAGATACTTATGAGCCATATTGTTTTCACAACTGCACTTGCTGAACTGCTCAACTAGAGTCTACAGTAACATGTGTCATGGTTTCCATATTCACTGTGCTCCTATTATGTTCTCCTGTTTTGCTTATGGTTTTGTTCATACATCCTTGCTCCTGTATTGTTATTAGTTATTGTTTATATTATGGTTTCCTGTTTCCCCTGCGTCTGTGTTCTAGTGTCCTTCTGTCATGTCTCTGGCCTCATGTGTGTTTTGAATTAAGTTTTATTCCAGGTGTTGTGACCAGTCTGTGCCTCTGCCCAATGATTGTCTGTTTCCTGTTTTATTTTGGCAGCTCCGAATCCTTTGTGCCTCATGTTTAATTTTGCTTCCTTAGTCTTGTTAGTGTTATTCAGATCACCTGTTTTTGCTAGCCATGTCTCCACCTGTTCCAGATTCCCTCGTTATCCTGCTGTGTATTTAAGTCCTGTATTTTTCCTTACTTGTTGAAACAAGGAAACCACTCAGTGCATCATGGGATGTTTCCCCCTGAAATTGTGGGCTATTGCAGGGTAACTAAGGGATGGTTCACGTGCCTGCCTGCAGTTAAGTGATCTAGCTCATTTGCTAGATATGGGGAATCCCCACTTTCTCCATTTCAGTCAATAGTGGTCAAGTAGCTATAGCCAATCACACAGCACAATAAGATCACATGTTTAGGCTAAACCAGGCATGAGGAAGAAGCTCTATCATTAGCATGTAGCATCATAGCATTAGCAGCCTGAAATCCTCCATATTGTTTACGCTCCACTTCGAAAACAGCCAAAGTGTATAAAGGGTACCAATCCTCCAGGAATATGAATATTGACTTGTACATCTTTGAAGAATAAAAAACACATATGCCAAATTTCAAGGCTGAACTTGGTGGTTTTGGAGCCTATAGAACCGAAAGGTAAAGGCTCATAGACAGATGCCCGGACAGACAGACAGACAGACAGGAGGACAACAATATATTCCTGCTTTATACTGGGCTAGAGGATAATAATAAGTGAGCCCTTTATAAGGTCGTAAACAGAAGTCCAAAGCAAGAAGAAAGATTCAAAAATCCTTCATAGAGAAGGAAAACAGAGCACATGAGGAAGAGGTGCACAGATGCTATGGAAAGGCCTAAAGAGAAGTGGAGGACTAAACTGTAGACACACACTGAGGGCTAGGTGGGAATTTTGAAGAGGAGGGAAACAAAACATGGGTAAAAATAATCAAGACAGGAAGTAAAACTCAAAGCAAGACACAAGGGACAACTAACTATCAAAGTAAAAAAGGAAACTAACAAAGCACCAAACTACACACAGAGACAAGAAGGCTCACACTAAAACATGAAGCAAAACTCAAATAACAAGATCAGGACAGAAACCAAAAACTAAAACTCTTCAACAGAAGAGGAATAAAGTAAACAAAGAAATTAGAGAATCAGTAATATTAGAAAGGATTAAACTCACTAGAGAATAATAAGGAAATCAAATCAGGAATCCAAAACTCAGCCTACTATATGAATCAAAACTTCAAACAGTAGAATAACATAAAAATCTCAACAGGCACCCAAACTCAAGCTGAAAACTAACAATTCAAAACTCAGGCAGAATTAAACGCCTGGGACCATGACAAGCACATTATTGTGTGCTCATTAGGGTGTGACATACAGCTGAGAGTGATGGGAAGGAATGTTGTTAGTTCTACTATAGATCAAAAGCAATGGATCACCAAGGTATTACCATTTATCCCGAATCCTAAATTCAATTTCAAGCAAGTTCATACACTAAACTTTGAGACATGCTGTTTAAAACCAGAAACACGAGTCTTGTGATGGAGCACAAGGAAAGTCTTTTGGCATCATGAATGATACATTTAAACAAGCACTGGACTTACAGGTTGTTCTCACGTTGATATTTTCAGTTTTGCAGCATAATTTAAACCTTTTGACTTCTACGTGGCCTCTTATCACTTATCATTTATATGTTTAGTTTAGTAACATTGTAGTGGTAACATTGCATTAATATCTACTCCTTGCAACAAAAGTTATTTTATCTAATAAAGGTGTATGCATTTACTGTACAGGTCCATCAGAGTAGATATTATGTGGTTAACAGAATTATTATGACATGGTTTGAAATATGTGTCTCTCTGTAATGTTTTTTTCAAACAATAATCTATGTTCCATCAAGATTAGCATATAAATCCAGGTGTGAGGGCGTTAAGCAACAAAACTTTGCTCAACTATGTGTGTGATCCATCCATACAGGACAGGAGGAAGGCATAAATTTAGGCTTTTGGTTGATTATAACCTGATCCTTGACTGCCTTTGAATAATGAACGTCGTCCCTGGCTGTTTCTCACACGTGGAACCTGAGATCGGTGGAGTAAAATGAGCACGCAGTAATGTTAGTGAGCCGAGAGCCCACTGCACAACACACGTACGCCAATTCATAGACACCTACAGGCAGTGCCTTTATCCAGAGATGACACAGGTTAAGTGACGTGGCCCTGCACACATACCCGGGCACAGGAATTTGAAGGCTGTAAGCCAACTGTCTGCTCTGCTGTGCAGGCTCATGCTGGTGTAATTTACATGCTTCCATTTATTATTTTGTCAGCACTCAAAGCTCCAATCAACTGTTAAGTTTAAACGCAAGCAATTTATTAACACTCCACTACAAATAAAGAACTTTCTGAAGTCAAACTTCAACCTCATTTGAGAGGAGCAAGCTCTAAACACGACACTGACATGGGATTTTTAGGTTGGTGGTTTGGCAAAGCTCATTTACACATCCAAGTAGAAACCGCAGCATTCGACTGGTGGCATGTTTATGTCCAAAAGGTGACTAAAAAGCCCAATACATATTCTCCTTTTAGTTCTTGCTTTATTTTTCTTTTTGTATTTCTTTCAAATCTGGATATACTGTTTTTGGCTCTTTGTTTGCTAAATGTTCTACTTTAATCCCTATTTCTAATGGGAAGGTGGAGTTGGTTTAACTTTTTGTTAAAAGCAAAGTAGTTAAAATGAACCAAAACGTTTAAATCACAGGTCGTAAAAATAAAAACACTGAGTTTCTAAAATGTGCCCTCGTGCTGTGACAGTCATCTGATACCTTTAGCACGAAAACACAGACTTTTTCGTTTATCTGCTAAAATTGTCTCTCACCCTGATGGTCAACATGACGTGCGTGTGGCTCTTCAAGACCTCGACCGCATTGCTGTGGGTGATGTCACTGAAGCTCACCCCATTGGCTGCAAGGATTTGATCACCCATTTTGATGCCGTGCTGTTCTGCGAGCCCGCCTGGGTCCAACCTGAGACGATGTATAAAGACACGCAGACACACAGACACAGAAGATGTAAATGTGATTTACAGTAACAATATGAGGGTCTACCTGCCTAATCAGTCATAATAAATCAAACCATTTTTTCTATTCTGTATTTTAATTTGATGTGAAGTAATTTTGCGTCTTATATATTCATTGTTTTTACCTCACTCGTACATTACATTTTTTGCTTTAAATGTTTCCATTTCTGTCTTATTCACACTAAAGATACAAGCACACTACATAAATGTTTAATTGAGGCCTCCTTGCTTTGATCTAATACAAAGACAAGCACAAATATTGCAAATGAGATTATGATATCTTCATATGATAGCATCTTTAATTAGTGTGGTGCTCCTACATCTTTCTAGCTCAAGGACATTTCAGCAGGGTGGGATTAACATGGATTCTACCGAGTGCACCAACCTAACCACCCTGCTGCCCAAATGAGTTTACAAAAGGGAATAATTTGGTTTATCTGATGTGAATAAATAATTTGCTTCAAGCTCAGTGTTTGTCTTCATACTTAGACACATAAATGCCCAGTCCAAACTCTTTTCCTCCTCTGATATTGAAGCCCAGACAATAATCGTCTGATGTGGTGAAGAGATGCACGATCCTGCGGAGAGCGCTGTCTGAACTGGCCTCTGATGGGGTATGACCGCTCTCCTCCACCACCATCCGCCGGTGAATCAGATCCACCCTGCACACACACACACACACAGACACACATGCAAAAGAAAACATACTGTATATGCATGCATGAAAACATTCACATACACTGCTGTCCAAGTGTCCACGGAAGTCAGGCCTGTCAGTATCAGTTAATCAAATAGCCATAAAGGTCACAGCAGTAATCCATCCACTGCTGCCACATGAAACCAAGATACAGTATATCCCAAAAGAAAGATAACCAGAGTGAGCTACAGTCAAGTGACGAGACTACACAAAACAAGAGCCACACAAAGGTCAGTGGTAGTAATACAACATATAGAGTCTCTAAAATATCCAACAATGAGTATATTATCAGAAAATACATAAAATTATAAAGATAGATCAATGTTGGATATCTTGGCAGTTTCCTGCCCTGCTGAGCTGACTGGCCTCACCATGTGGTCTTCTCCTTAGAGTAGCGGATGCCTGGGATCTTGCCCACACGTCTCACCACCATCCTTAGCCTGTTGTTTCCTGTCAGGACCTTCACGGCGCTGCTCATGGTGATGCTCTCCAGGCTTACACCATTCACCTCCACCAGCTTATCACCCACAGTCAGCCCCGTCTGTGCTGCTGACACAGGCAGAAGTCAGCATAATATACCAGGACACCACATTTCCACATGCAAGCACACAGAAAAAAAAAAAGCTTGTCACGACACAGACTAATAACCACACATACACATACACACTTTCTGCTAACCTGCAGGGCTGTCGTCCTCCACCTTGCTGACAAATATGCCAAGTCCATGTTCGGAGCCCCCGCGGACACTGAAGCCCAGACGCCCATCTGGGCTCTTATCTACTGTCACTGTGTGAATGTCTTCACTGTCATCCCCTCCTGCAAACACACAAAACACAAAAACACCAGCATGCACCCACCATAAGGTCTGGATAGTGTGACAGACAACTACTGACAAAGACTGGGGCAGTCTCAACAAAATACAGTTTTTGGGCATTTAAAGCTGATGGAAAACAGAAACATCTCCAGTCTCTTTGTACATGTTGTATAATGACAATAACGACATCCTATTCTATTCTATTCATATAATAAACAATAAATGATAAACAATAAAATAAACTTTCTAATATTTAATACCTATTGATAACAAACCTATTGACTTTAGTTGAAATATTCAAACCTAAAAATATTCACTACTCATTTAGCACAGGCTGCCTCCTTATGAACTTTTTCAAATTACAGGTCAGACCATGATGGACTAATGAAGTTAACTGACAAACAACAGACATTTATAAGGTTTATCTTTGTTAGAAACCTTAGCCTGCTTATAGTACTGCCTTAAACTTTTGCATAACTTAGGTGTTGTCTACTATGGATGCAACTAATCAATAATTTTTGTGCTGATTGCTCTGCCTGGTATTTTCTCAGTTAATTATTGGCTTATTACAACAGACGCTCCCAAAGGAAAAAGTGACATCATCTTACTTTTTTGTCTTATCTAGAATGAACAAGGCTTACTGAGCAGATATTCAGTTCATGGTCACAGAAAGTAAAGATCAGAAAATATTGACATTTTATATACTTGAATAACTCATTTTTTTAATGTATATATGTATTTTTGTTATAAAAGAAAAACAGAGAGAAAATTGACTGACTAAAAATGTTTGGGCAAATCAGTTCTCATTCCCTTTCAGTTGAGAAAAAAATAAGTTTAACTTTGTCCACAGTACTGTGAATATATAAGCTTACTCTGACCTTCGACAAATGTCAGCCTACCTGACTGTCCTGAACACACCTTGGCAGTCAATGGCCCTCTGTGTGTTACCATGGTAACAATGAACTGTTACTTTCGATCAGCTCTTACCATCAACAGGTGCATTGATGAGAATGACCCTGCCCATCGGTGAGGAGGACCTGTGTCGGTGGCGCTGCTTCTTCACCATGTAGCGTGTGGTACTGTGGGAACCCCCATTCTGACCTCCACTTTTGAAGTGGGGGTGCCCCCCTCCATTTGTCATCTCCCTCCAGGCTGGAGTTTGGAAGGAGTCAGCCATGGTATGTGTCTAAAAACTCTTCCCTCAGTCATCCAGGCAGGACGATATCTGGATTCCCAAGTCAGGATGGAAGAAGTGGCGCAATCAGAGACAAGTGCCTTATAAACTGGACTTTTAAGCACATGCTTGTCCAAACTGGACCCCACTGGAGGAGGCAACTTACAATTCTGCTGGTAGCATCCCCAATGTCAAGTGAAATCAGTTTAATAAGTCAGTAAATAAAGCTTGATAAAGGGGAAACACAGAAAAAAACCTCAGACTTTAGCTGAAGCCACACAGCTAAGTCACTGTCACACATACTCAAAAAAATTTACAAAAAGAAAAGCTCCATGACTGAAGAGTGGAATATAATCCTATTTTTTATAAGTTAAAGATGTTGGCGTGATCCAATAGTGTCCTCTGCACCCTCAGAAACCAAAGAGTGCACGGTGTCTGCTGCCTGTAGAGAAGTCAGCAGTGCATGGTGATTCCCCTCTGGTCATGTTTCATTAAATGGATACCTGTTGTGAGAATAATATGTTGTGATGAGCAATGCTGCCGCAGACTTGCAGTATGGATAATAAAGCCCCTTAATTCTAATACAGTATTGACATGTGATCTCGAAGAAAAGAAAACACAGTAAACGATAAATGAAATACCTCTGTCTCGTGATATGAAAGGCTCATTGAACTCCAGCGGCTGTCTATTAATCAGCACCATGGACAGCGACTGGAAGAACTCGGCATGATCAAGAGGCCTTCTTGGAAAGTAAATTACACTACAGTTAGAGAACTATAATTATAGGTAGATCTCAGTACGTCTAAACTTATTCTTGTTGATATCTTTAACTTGCTAAGTTTAAAATAAAGCGAATAAGAATGACAGCGTTACCTGCCGTGTCCATGTTGTGCTGGATGAGCTGGAACTGAGCTGGTCTGCCTCACTGACGCATTAATGGACACCTCCGGAGCGTCAGTGCTACCTCATTTGTTCTTCAGGTGACCATTATTGTCTTAGGTGTAAGCCTTTTACATAAGCCTCCCCACAGCTGTGCAGCCATTAGTGCTGGACTAGAGATGGTTAAGTACATTGATTACTCAAACGGTGACTCAAGTCACGGTAACTCAGCGTGTCCTCGGGTAAACTTTGTTACTAATGTGTTACCGGAGTCCACAGTTTTCAGCAGAGTTGGACCGAGATGAAGGCGGAAATAACTGCATGCCCCTCTACCACGCCGTTAAGATGGGTAAACAACCCCACCCAGTGGCCAGTTTAGTCAAATTCATGCGGGTCTTCGGATGAACACACAGGAACAGTGACCGTGAAAATCAGCATTGTAGGAGATCTTTCATGTATATATATATATATATATTAAACAAAATCAGTGTTAAAAATTATACAATACAGCCAAACTAAACAGAAAAGGTTATATTAAAAAAGTGAAAGTAACTAAATAAAAAATACAGAATAAATAAAGTACAAAAGTTTCAGTTGAGTAATTTTAGTTCTTATTTGACATTATGTAGCCTACATTTTTGTGTACACAAACAATATATGCAGTTCTTGTATCCACACGGAGATGCCGCATCAGTGATTATATGGAGGCAGGTGTCTACGTACAAGAATAAATCATTGGAAATTGCTGAATTTTCAACCCATTTGTCTACAGTTTTATTCATTGGAAAGGCCAGAACTTGTATAATTTGTATATAGAACGTTGTACGTTGTATGTATATAGAACGTTCAAAGGTTTGTCACAGTGAGCAACAGGCTGTTCTTTAGTCTGTTTCTGCCAGTCTAATGTTCAGATTGCCACATTTCTGATAAGCAAAAGCAATTAAAAACTTTTGAATTTGTCTCCAGAAAGGTTTTCATCTTTAAAATAAAACAGCAGCTTCCTACTTTAGTTGTTTTGCCATGTCTCAAAACTGCCATCAACCAAGACACAGAGAGCTTATTTGGACTCCACACTGTCTGCCCTGTGACTACAATGGTCTCAGACAAGCACTTAAAAATTGCAAACAGGACAACCTTTATCTGAGAGATGCCACAGATCAGCAGAAAAATCACCTAAATGGGTTTCTGGCAGAAAGGAGGAATTTCTGTCATAAGGATGAGCTTGAGGCTCTTAGAGAAGAAATGGTGTCTAAATACAAGGAGCTCAAAGAAAGCTACTGTATTAAAAGCTGGAGCATGAAAACAAAGACCTCACAGTTCCATATTACCCCAGTAGACAACGTTGGTGTCTGCTGGCTTACTTGTGATTCCTTGGATACTTAAGAGTAGAATGGGAGGCAGAGCCTTCAGCTTTCAGGCCCCTCTTCTGTGGAACCAGCTCCCAGTTTCAGGAGACAGACACCCTCTCTAATTTTAAGATTAGGCTTAAGACTTTTCTTTTGACAAAGCTTATAGTTAGGGCTGGATCAGGTGACCCTAAACCATCCCTTAGTTATGCTGTAATAGGCCTAGACTGCTGGGGGGGTCCCATGATGCACTGAGTGTTTCTTTTCATTCACCTCTTTTTACTCTGTTTATACCCAATTGTGCAATTTTCATTACTTATTATTAATCTCTGTCTCTCTTCCGCAGCATGTCTTTTGTCCTGTCTCTCTCTCTCCTCAGCCCCAACCAGTCGCGGCAGATGACTGCCCCTCCCTGAGCCTGGTTCTGCTGGAGGTTTCTTCCTGTTAAAAGGGAGTTTTTCTTTCCCACTGTTGCCAAGTGCTTGCTCATAGGGGGTCGTTTTGACTGTTGGGTTTTCTCTGTAATTATTGTAGGGTCTTTACCTTAAAAGGCGTTTTGGCACTGTATAAATAAAATTGAATTGAAAGTACAAGGGGCTGTTAGGGACAACATTACTGAAAAGCTCTCACACACACTGAAAACAAAGAAGATTTTATCTGAACAAGGAGGCATTGAGGCTGAACAGGAAGGCATTTTGTGTGAACAAAAAGGTGTTTCAATAGTGTGTATGCGAGCATTTAAGTAGTGGGTGTGTGAGATTATTTCAGTAAATAGTGTGTGTGAGAGCGCTAGTGTGTGAGAGTGTTTCAGAAATGTGTGTGAGAGTGTTTCGTGTAAACAGGAAGGCGTTTCAGTATTGTGTGTGAGTGTATCTCAGTAATAATGTCACTCACGGTCCTTCATAGATGACCTTTGGCCTTCAGTGCTGTTCCGGGGCTGCTTTTTGTGACAAAGAGACAGACATTCACACTCTGTTACACACACACACATGCACTACAACACAACATTGTTGTTTTGTGGCTTGTGTAGCCATGTTTTTTCATATATATGTGTATTTCATTTTTTTTTTAGCTTTTGTGAGGTTTTTTTTTTGTGTGTGCCTTTTTCTTCCTTTACAGGTGCAGCAGTTGGTGAACCATGGTGTTTTTCTACTTGTGCGCTGTCCTTTGGGCATTGCCATAATACATATAAATTCACGTGAACAATAACACAAATGAAGAAATTATATAAAAAGAAAAACACTAACAAGAGGAGACTATAGAGAATCTATAGAGCTTGGGAAAGCAAATATGTTTATCACAACTGTGCATTCAATTCATAATTTTGATTGCAAACGCTGCCAGACAGGGCAGGCTTTAAACAAAAACTAAAAAAACTGGCCTCGTTGTGGGAGGGAGTGACTATTGTAACCACATATTTTGTTTTCTTTAGAGTTGAAGCGCACACCTCTTGTAACCCTTCAGCTTTTATCCAATCCTGCGTTGCCTTTCTTTCACGCCCTGGAGTCGTTCACGACAAGCCCCGCCCCTCGCATTTTACGGCATAGCGCTGCTTTCACAGACCGCTCAGAAGCTCGGAATTTTTCCTCCTTAGTTTCATGTGAGCGATTTGACCCGGTTTAAACGGTTGTATTTATATTGCAGATGAAATTACAACCCAGGCGTTTACATTTTTTGCTTTTATGTTTAATAAACAACGCTAGAATGACATACACCATGCTGCAACTGAAGAAAAAAATCACAAGTTCGCATTTTGTCAGGAACGCGTTGTTCTTTCCATTACATCCGAGTTGGAACTTCAAATGAATCAAACATTACATTCACAGAACGTGGTCTATAGCTACTTTTTTATTTACACGAAATACAGTTAAGAGTCCCATCACATTAAAAAAGTCAAATTTTACCATATTTCCGGAGTACGCGAAGGCAGCATATGTCTACCAGGTAGTGCTGTGATATTGAGAGGTCATACAGTTTCAAAAAAACGTAGAAGTTAGAGCAGTTGTGTTTACCTAGTGGGTGAGTTCACTTCACTAACTAATACTGATGAGATCTGACTAAATTTGTGCTTGCTCTGTCTCCATATTTGTCCTTAGAACGCTAACTGGTGCTTGCTAGCTCGTGAACCAGCTGGTAGGTTGATGCTAATTTAGCAGTTGATTCGTTTTGATGGCATTACAAATCAGTTTCTTCTCCTGTATATCCGAACATTTAATGTCGTTTAGATTAAATTCAGCTTTATTATCACACGTGGCTTTCTGCACTCCAGTCTGTGACTTTTAGGGGCTTTATTAGCAACCTTGCTAGCGTGCCTGCTAGCCGGTTAGTAGTAGCCGGCTTGCTGACAGGAACAGGGGAGACTGTCGTGACTTGCCGATCTTGCCCCTCCATCTGTCAGCGTGTCTGTCGGCTTTTCTTTGATCAGCTACTCTCGGTATAACAGATAACATCCTGTGGTTATCTCTCTAATTATGCATTTTGATGCTTATGTATTTTGAAGGAGAAAGACCGGTGTTGTGCCATAAGTGATTTCGATGTTTCTATGTGCTATTATGTGTAATATCTTTTCTTATATTGATGAATAGAGTTCAGTCAACATGATTTATCAAGGATTTATATGTAAAATGAAGAAATAACTTATTTTGCAAGAATCTTTAGGAGCCTGTGTTATTGCACCTACCTTATAATCAATCCAGTGTTTTTTGGCCACTTAACAAATATAACATATGATGTTATATTTGTTGTGATTTCTGCAGTCTTCTTAGCCAGATTTCTGTTTTAAAAGACATTTTTAATGTCCTTGACAGTTATTACGTTAATAAAAAATCGAATATTTAAGTCACTTTGCCAAAAAGTGATTGCAGCTTCTTCCTTGTGATAGAAATGTTGTTTCTCGCACAAAATGACTCGATATAATTCATAGCCATTTCTGGCAAATACCGGAAATAGCTTTTTGGCACAACACCGGCTCTTGTGTTATCAGTTTTTGCACCTTATCATCTTTAATCTCGCTCTTTGGAGTACTTTTTTTTTTTTATCAGTTTGATGAATGTGACCTTCATGGAAGAAAGAAAAGGCCAAACGTTATATACATTTATGGCCCAAGTAGTGGATGAACCTGTCCAGTGAAGAATGTTGCATACCCTGGAGCACTGAAATTATAGCTTAATGAGCAAAGTACAAAGGTACAAAGCTGAAACCCAGTTAAAGTAAAAGTCAGGTATTGTTTGATGTGGTAGTATACTCATTAACTTTCATTTTTGAATGCCTCAGAAAGTGAGAAGTCACTGTAGTTTTTTTGGTGTGGACTATTGATAAAAAACAGTGTGGTTTTAATTGAATGCAACAGGAGCAAGAAATAATATCTGCTATCAAAGAGAGATTTTTTTTATGTTTGAGAAAGTGATGGGACATGAAGAATGCAATAAACCTCAGATCATCATAAGGAGATTATTTTCTCAAGGATAACTGTGTAGTTGTATTTCGGGGGGGGGGAGGTGTTGTACAGTGATGGGGAAGGGTTTCCTCACCACACTGTCTCACTGCTACAGCACAGCTTTTAATGAAACAGGGATGAGGGCTTATCTGAGCCATCAGGATTTTTCATAATAATAAGTACACCAGTAGGGCTGGGAATCAGGCCACCATAATTAGATAGTCGCATTCATAAAATTTTGTCTGGTCTGTGATATCTGTGCATGCACAAAATTCAGGGGGTTTTATGTTTTTTCCTCTGAAACACGCTGTAACACTAGGTCCTACTCATTTTTCTCTGATGCTCTCTGCAGAGCTGTACATTTGTGTCCCATTGTGTGAGTACTAATCAGAATTTCTGCCACTGAATCAAGAAAGCAAGAATGTCAGAAGAGGTGTCCCGCAACATAAACATCAAGGAGCCAAGATGGGACCAGGGCACATTCATGGGGCGCGCCAAGCACTTCTTCATGGTCACGGATCCCAGGACCGTTCTGCTGTCTTCTGAGACTCTGGAGGAGGCCAGAGTGATCGTGGAGAACTACAGGTAGAGGTTCAAGACATGGAGGAATATACAACCCCAATTCCAAAAGACCCTGTGCAAAATGGGAGTAAAAACAGAATGCAATGATTATAAACCCATATTTTATTCACAATAGAAAAATGTCGAATGTTGAAGCTGAGAAAATGTACCATTTCATGCAAGGGCTGCAGTGCCACCTGAGGGCCCGAAGATAACATACATCCAGTATTGATTTTTCTGCTTTGTCAGATTATTAAACAGATTATTTGCTGGCTTGTTTTGAACTTGGTACTGAAACAGATGCAAGTTGGAGAAATATTTTGTCCATAAGGTGGGGGCATCCAGCCTTGTTTTCACACATAAGAAGGGTAGAAGAAATTTTTAAACTTACTGCAGCCCTGCTCTGGTATGACTTTTTCAGAGCTGGGATTGTGAAGCCTGGTCTAACGGAGGATGAACTCTGGAGAGCCAAATACATCTATGACTCTGCCTTCCACCCCGACACTGGGGAGAAGATGTTTGTGATTGGCCGGATGTCTGCTCAGGTGCCAATGAACATGTCCATCACAGGCTGCATGCTCACCTTCTACAGGTACAGCTCAGGTTTCCACACAATATAATTTGCATATTGAAAATGATTTTCTAATTTAGAATGTGGAAATGTCAGACTATATAAAGAATGAATTTGATAGTTTCCACGTGACCTGAAGTCGGCCTTAATACAGCAACACAAAAATAGAAATTTTAATCCTTCCACAGAGGGAAAATCCTCTTAAAGAATAAAAAAATGTCACTCTCACTTCTGCATATGGATAACTCACTGTGCTGCAACATAAGTATACTTAAAATGATATAAAGGAAAACTGAGATGAGCTGTAATAAAGGTTGTAATTACAGAAGTAAATATGTGAACTAAAATAATTATTGAGCAGAATCTGTGTTGGTTCTCAGTCATCCAGATCATAGTTGTCTCTGGAGCTTGAAAAAAGGCGACTGGACTTGTTTCTTGAAGACGTTTCAGTTCTGGAGTTCTGCAGAAGCCTTTTGGATGAGAGGTGAAACTTCAAGAAACTTAAACAAGCCCAGTCGCCTTTTTTCAAGCTCCAGAGACAGCTATGACAATGACAGTTTTCAAAAATGTGATTTATTTTTAAAGTTTTATGTTTAAAGTGTACATTGTTTTTTTTAATTTCATATTTAAGGATTAGGCCTAATATAATTTGAATTTTATTACTCAGTTCCAGCCTGGGTGCTTCATGCACTACTGTCAGCCGCAGTGTTGTTTTTGCATCCTACCACTCGAGGGCACCACAGGGCGACATTTCAAAGTCTACACATAGTAGCTTTATAGAGTAAAATGGGCACAATGAAGCGAGTGAACTGAAGACATTTGCTGAGGGATTAAAAACAACACATTAGGTAAAAGGTTTTTTTTAATGCCTAAATAAACATTTCAGTGATTTAAGTTATCAGTGTGTATTTCTGGAGGCCTTTCCTGTGCAGTGTAAAGCATGCTGAGACAGACGTTTGATTTTTAGGTAACGCGGATAAACTCGTGACCTGTACCTACTGATCTTATTCACACAGACATCTTAATCTGCATCTTATGCACGTGAATTTTAATCAAACTACTGTAGGGAACACAAGTGTGAAATAAGGGTCCAGAGCAGGCCTTCACAGACTTCCAATTTGTATACAGTTATGACTGAATGCATCTGTTGGTTACTTTTTGTAGAGCTGTTTGTATCCTCTTTTGTCACTGTGTTTATTTTGTCACTAGCAACTACTTTGCCGCAGTGCAAATGGCACTGAACATGCAGTGTGAAATCTTACTTCCTGAACCACGCTGCCTCGGTTTCCTTTGTGTTTTGCAGGACTACTCCAGCAGTGGTGTTCTGGCAGTGGGTTAACCAGTCCTTTAATGCTATCGTCAACTACACCAACCGCAGTGGAGACGCCCCCATCACCGTGAAGTAGGGAGGACTTCTCATTCCCCTTCCTCTCTTGATCATTCCTGTCCTCCCTCTAAAGTAGTCTCTATGAGGAGGCTGTGGGAGCGGCTCTCCTCTCCCTCACAGCGGTATTATGTTCCACTGTTAAGCATGCTCGGCCTCATGTCACCGCGATCTCATGCTGACATTGATTATGTGCTCCGTGTTGACAGCAGGTCAGCATATATTTGCATCTGGTTGTCACCTTTCAGATGCTGCATAAATGCATCAAATGCATGCATTTATAAAGAACAGCAACATGTTAATGCATATTAATGGATCAAGCATGTAATCAGTGATGATTTGCAATTATTTGTGAGGATATTTTTGTTACTTTTTAAAATATTCTTACACGTAAATATTCTTCACACATCGCTTGGTTAAGATAAACTTTGCATTGATCCACCTTAGTTTACCTTGAGCACTCTAAGCTGCTATCTTCATGTGGTGATGCATAAAGGTAGTGTGAAAATGCTGAAACGGGATGTGGGCTCTCAGTGGGTGACTTGTGATAATTTTTCTCCTTGCAGCCAGCTCGGTGCAGCCTACGTCAGTGCTACAACTGGAGCCGTAGTCACTGCACTGGGACTCAAATCTCTAGCTACGGTAATACCTCTGTTTCAAGTGAATAAAAACATGAAGTAAAACAAAGTAAGATACGCTGATCTGAAATGTCATGCTGGTTGCCTGAATTTGTTTTGGTTCCTTCACGTCTTTGCAGCGTCTCCCTCCAATCATCAGCCGGTTTGTCCCTTTTGCTGCCGTTGCTGCTGCTAACTGTATCAACATTCCCTTCATGAGGCAGAGGTGGGGTCACTAAAATATTAATCAGTGGTCTATTAATCAGTAGCTTTTCCGAATTGTGGCAGCTGCTACAACAGCCTTGACATGACATTTGTTTTTTTTTCCCCTCTACCAGGGAGCTGAAATACGGTATCCCTGTGACAGACGAGAATGGAAACAGGTTAGGAGAGTCTCCAAACGCTGCCAAACAGGCCATCGTGCAGGTGGTGGTGTCAAGGATTGGCATGGCAATGCCTGCAATGGGTAAGGTTCATTCTTGTCTGCTGGTTTGCCAGTGCCCATGTTTCAGGAGTTTCAAGGCTGGTTAGGCTCCTTGTTTTTCTGCCTCAGGATAGTGTTAATCATTTAACAGCCAAAGATCCAGATATTTTTGTTTTTTCCTTTTTTTTTCCACAAATGTTTAAAAAACATTATGATCCTCAGCAATAATAAATTGAAAAGCTGATCTGCAGCTCACACATTCTAAGCATTATTAACAGTTTCGCTGTTGAAGCAGAAACCCGCACCTGACTTGTTGTTCTGTTCACAGCCATTCCCCCCATCATAATGAATTCTCTGGAGCAGAGAGCTTTCATGAAGGTAAGCAGATTATGTGCATGTTTGCTGTTTTTATTTATTTATTTTGTAAATGAAGGTTTATGAGGCTGAAGAAGCGTTCTGCATTTAACACATTGCACATACACCAAATGCTTATGTCTGCAGACGTCTGATTTGTCTGCCTCATTTGTCCTCGTTTCTCTGCAGCGATTCCCAATTCTTAATGCTCCAGTCCAGGTGGGACTTGTCGGTTTGTGGTAAGTAGACTTGTTATCAGTGAAACAATGTGTTTATATAATATAAGGTACCTGTGACAGCATCTGAAACATTCATCTATACCTCTTGTTTACAGCCTGGTGTTTGCAACTCCTCTGTGCTGCGCCCTGTTCCCTCAGAAAAGGTACCAGTAGCCACTTTGAGCCCAGCTATGCAGTGTACCTCAAGTGTTATTTATCCTGGCTGCCTTTTAATGATGCCCCACCTTTTTCTTTGCAGCTCCATGAGTGTGAGCGGGCTGGAAGCAGATCTGCAAGAAAGAATACGAAAGACCAGTCCGCACATCACCACCGTCTACTTCAACAAGGGCCTGTAGGAGCAGCCAGCACAACTCCATTCATGTGTACACACACACACACTCACACATATATATTTATGCTTTTTTTTTTTTTTTTTTTTTGTTTTTTTTTTTATTTTTTCCTTTGTTGCTCCTCCTGGGGGTACTTTAGGGGGA